>JASFDE010000156.1:0-34514 GCA_036937135.1 Nidula niveotomentosa | reverse complement strand
GAGATGAATTAAAGCATACAGAGTATGGATCTATGAGTGTTGAGAATCCAGAGATATAGTTTGAGAGGAACAGGATATGACAGGAAGTCCAGGAGGGAGGTTGGACTTAAGGAAATCCTTTAGATATGATGGAGAAAGAATGATAAGGAGTGTGAAGGCAAGAGCTGAGTTAACTGAGTGATGAGGAGTGTGAAAGCAAGAACTGACTTAACTAAGTGATCAGCAGTAGAATAGGGAATCATAGTATAGCAATTAACAAACTAAGGATAATTTACTGAAAGTACAGGAGTTTAAATATGACAGACACCTTGGCAAGGAGTCATAATAAAAATACAAGGAACATATGACACAGGCAGAATATAATAAATAAAATGATGCACACAGGAAGGACAACCAAAGGATAGGGAAGGTAAAGCAGGTCATGTGACATTTTCCCCACATATCAGTGATCTACCAACTGTATCATGGGAACTTATACATATAGAGACACTTAGCACTATATATACCCTCTCAGCCAGTGCAAGTTTGATCAGTTATACCACTAGAAGTGAACAGGAAAGAAGAAGTAGAAGCTTTGAGTACATGTTGCATGAAGAATATGTAGAACTTATGTCTTCAACTACTACTGCCTGTCTTTGAAATGACAACACACAAGCCATAACTTTGGTATTCATAGATGAGGCTTGAGATGGCTCACAGCAAGACTTTGAAGCTTGGCCATTGGGCCTTGAAAGTGGACTTTCATTACAAGTACATACATTTATGAATCCCGTTTTGATACACTGTTGCTGTGAAGGTTACTTCAAAGAGTCCCCCGTAGCTGCTTATCCTCTTCGAACGTCTTCTTCACCTGCCGGAAATGATTTCATCAGCTTCTAAACTCATGGTGAATCGGAATAGCAAGCGTACCTCAGCAAAGAACTTATCGTCCGTAAGTACTCGCACGCCGGTAGCGGCGAGCGCCTTCGTCACGTCCAAGCATGCGTAGTGTGCAGCGACGGTTGCGGCTGCTTGCTCGAAGGCAGGTGTATGGTTTCCTCCGTCTTTTACAGTAGGGATTGCTGTGTACATCCCGCAGATGAAAGTCAGAGCCAGGCAGCACAGTTGACAGCAGGAAAGGGCGCACCGAAACCAGGGTGCAGAGAGGGCAGAGCTAGGAGGCAGAAGCTCAGGATGGATTTCATCATAAGCAATTAAATAATATACCGTAAGTAACATTACCCTACGAAGCAGCATTAGCGAGAGGTTCAAAGAATCAAACGATCTTCACTTACAAAGTCTGTCGATGCACTCTTAATACCCCACTCGTAGTCAATACTTCCATACTTGTTGAGAACGATGTTAGCAACCTCTCCACCTGCAGGGCTATTTAGTCGCTTTCTCTCTGTAAGGAGAAACAACCAACCTAAGGCCTTATTCTGGCGCAGATCATAGGTAGCACCTTGGTAATCGATCTTGACTTCGCATCCAGTAGCATGTGCTGCTGCTCTTTGCACCATAAATGTCAGCATTGGGCTCGGCATGTTATGGATACATAGCTTACTCGAAGCAGGGCGTGACGCGCTTTACGGTCTCTTGCATCTCTACTCGGGTGGGAGCGCGTACATAGCAGCTGGATAGATTCATGTGTTAGATTTTACGCGAGTAATCTCAACATAAATTGAACATACATGAACTTAGCATAATCAGGAATGACTATCGACGCCGAGTTAAAATGAAAAACTACCTGCAAGTCACTCCAGAGAGAATAGACGCACTATTTGGTGCCCAATCTTTGCCTTCGAAAATTCCATGAACCCGATGAGTCGGACGCAGTTGTTGTCGGAGAGCGGAGATGTTATTATACCCGAGGACAGCGGCATCCAGCGCATTTCTGCCCTCCCATGGAGAAAGGGCTGCATGTGCTCTGATTAACCGGTGAGCTCATGATGCTCGACATGAGGAGAGGCTGCCTACGTGTGTCCGTGGTATTCAACTACGATACGCTGGAGAGCAAGGCAGCTGCTGAGACTGACTGAGCCGATAGGTCCTGGCGCCGGGTGGCACCTAGATCGGGGATGTCAGAAAAGGGCCTTAGGACGTCGGTTAGAGCTCACGTACATCAAGCATGCATCCATATCTTCGTAGGCACCTTTCTCCAGGAGGATGACTTTACCTGAACCTCCTTCTTCCGCTGTTTGAAACTAGAGTCAGTAGACGTACGTCTCTCTGAGGGGCAAAAGCGGACCCGGAGTGCCGAGAAGAGATATCTTTGCTGATATATCGTGTTTTTCGAGTGCAGCCTTGATTGAAATTGCCACAGCAACACCTATGAGGAAACATTAAACCAAACATACTAACTTCACTCTATGGAAAGAATTGCCTGATATGCCGATGAGGTTGTGACCGCATGCGTGTCCAATTCCTTTTAGTGCGTCCATCTAATGTCGCATCAAAATCTCGTGCCAAGAGCTCATGAAGAAATTTGTGTACTTCAGAGTTGATTCCAATCGTCCTTCCTCCTGATCCATGGGAGAAGGTAGCTCGCCAGGCAGTGGGGAGGTGGTACTTTCTCTCGACCTTGAAGCCATGTTTCTCCATGAAAGTGGTATATACGTCGTGAGCGTGGCTAATTTCAGCGTCAGTAAGTGATCCACAAGTCGCAGAAGATTAATGTGCGTACTGTTCTTCAAATCCAAGTTCCGGGTGGGCTGAGGGACGTAACTTGTCGTCAGTCTCGCCAACTCACCTCGGAGAAAGTATTGTCACTACGTACTATGAATATCCAGACTAAGTTCCCTTAATTCACTATCCAACTCCTTGATTTTGGCCTCGATAGTCTCCAGGATGTCCGGTCGATAAATCTCTGTCGCGCCAGGCCGCTTGGGCGTCGGCTGTTCCTTGTCATCTGGATGCCACACCTTTCCTAGAGCAGCAGGTGCGGTGGATTCAGAAATGCACATCGTAAAGGGGGATAGAGGAGAAAAGGCGCTGAGGCTGGGAGTAGCTGTTCTGCATGTTCACGGTCATACATCATGAGGCATCTACCAATCTTCCGGCGTTAAGGTTTACCGACTAGATGTTATGTCCGATAGACGCTCAGTCAATCGCATAGGATCAGCACCGCGTACTACTACTACAGCTTGGAAGACGAAATCTGCTGCTACGTGTCTACCCCGCGTACGCAAGGCACCTGCCTTCTTCTTCTATATCTTCGAATTCTCTTATCTCAAGTTTCTCCCTGCGAACTTTCAGCACCCGGAAAGAGACCCACACTATCATGGCTACAGAAACACAGTTAGCGGAATTCATTGCACGGCAGCGTGTTCTCTTGGCAAAGGAGCGAGATGCAGAAATAGAACGTAGCTCTCTGGTCCTCTCGAACTGCGGTCCCAAGCTTCTAGAGCAGAAAGGTCTATCTCTAGGGGGATTAGGTGTTGCAAGCCTTAATATCGGTCTCGGTGGCAAGACGTACACTCTTTCCACTACCAATGCGTTGAGAAGTGGTTCTGATATTAGTCAAAGGGCAGACTAGTGGAATTGGAGCGCCCCACGGCATACCATTCGACCCCAATATTTCCCCCGCATAATTTGAGGTGAGTTATTCCTCTTACTTGTTCAAATTCCTTGGGACAGACGCTGACATGATTGAATTTGTGTAGGCCTGGCGATTTGGCTCGAATCGAAGCCAATATTTCTTCCAATGCTTCAGCTAAGAAGCCAAAGAAGCCTGCGTCCACTGATACTAAAGGATCGGAGGCTGAAGGAGTTGTGTATAAAGTAATTATCTTCAATCCCTCTAACAACAATCCCTCAATCCCTCTTTCAGGTTTCTGACACTCGTATTGTCATAGCAGTCGAACCGTCTGAATCATCTTCAGGAGACCTTGATCTTCCTGAGCGCTGTCGTGTTGTCAAGCTTGCCAATAGTGTTACTTACGATAGGTATACCACAAGATCTCGCTCTCGTATGTCAACTGATCTTCTATTCAGGATGGAAAAGGCGATAGTTCAACTAGAGAAGATAGTCATTGTACGTTCTCCGGACATCCCTTGCCTTTCCTCAAAGTTAAACCTCTTAGGGAAATGATAAATCGAGCGAACTCACTCCTCTAATCCAAGTCCTGATGGGTATGAACTCGCCTTCAAAGCGGATCTCCATCCCGAACATTTCGTTCTTTGACTCCAACCTCAATCCAAGCCAAAAAGAGGCCGTCAAGTTTTGTCTGGAGTCTCCCGAGGTGGCATGTATCCACGGGCCGCCGGGTACTGCCTCCTATCGTTATCTTTTGTTTAACTGTATATTCAAGCTCCTTTAGGTACCGGAAAAACACACTCTCTCATTGAGATCATCCGCCAATTCACGACAGTTACCCCCACCAACCCTAAACCACAGCGCCTGCTCGTGTGTGGCGCGTCCAATCTTTCTGTGGATAATATCCTCGAGCGACTACTTGCATTGCCTGCCCCGGAAAATGCCGAGAAGCTGAAAGTAACGCGAATCGGACATCCCGCTCGGGTGATGGCGCATGAAAGCATTTTGGACTCAACATTGGAAGTAAAAGCTACAAGGACTGAGCAGGTGAGTGATATCGGTGACTCCAGTGTGCAGGGGTCTAATGATGATTGGCATTAGGCGGCTCTAGCGAAAGATGTGAAAAATGAGCTGGAAACTACGCTTGGTATACTTTCTGGAAAGGGAAAGGGCGTGAAGGGCAAGGGCCCGCGAGGTGCTGAGCGGAAGAAGCTGTGGGACGAGGTGAAGGCCCTTCGAAAAGAGTATTTTTCTGCTGAGTTCATTGCATTAGGGAAAGACTGATAGCTGGTGTCTGCTCAAGGTACCGTCAACGCGAAGGAGGTGTCGTGAAATCCGTACTAGGAGAGTCCCAGGTACATATTCCGACCTTCTGACTATACAATATCACTAATAATCTTACCAGATAGTTCTAGCAACATGTCATTCCTCTGGTGGGCGGCAACTCCGAAATCATGAATTCGATGTCGTGATTATCGACGAGGCCACACAAGCTCTAGAGGCTGTGAGTTAGCCTGATTTGATATATCTAACCCTTCTCACGCGGCTGTCTTCTCAGGTCTGCTGGATACCGATTTTCAAGGCCAAGAAGCTGATTCTTGCCGGAGATCCGATGCAGCTACCGCCAACGATCCTGTCCCTGGATAAAGGCAAGAAGAAGACCAATGATACTTCCGCGAAATCCAAAAGACTAGGCAACAAACCTATCCAAGCGAAATCTTCTGAAGTTTTGAAATTAAAAGATAATACAGCGAGGGAGCAGCCAGCGCAAGACAGTCCTGTGAATAGTGATGCGGAATCTGACATCTCCCAAGACAATGATTCGGACGAGCTCGCAGATGCAGCTGCTGAGCTGCAAGTCACCTCCAAATCCGCGCCAGCGCCACGTCGTCCTCAGCTATTACCCCCACGCACCCTTGAAACCACCCTCTTCGAACGACTGGAGAAGATTTACGGACCTAGTATCAAGCGCATGCTAGAAGTCCAATATCGGTGCTTCATCTCGTTTCTAACCTAGCTTCCTTACTCATTTTCTGCCCTTTCGACATAGAATGCATGCCCAGATTTGCACATTCCCCTCCGAAACTTTGTATCACTCGAAACTCCAGTCGCACGAATCCGTAGCAGAGCATCTTCTGGATGACCTTCCGAACGCACAAGCGGAGGACGAAGAGGAAGCGAAGGAGCTTCTGCGAACTCCGGTGGTTTTCTTTGATACTGCCGGGTGTGAGTATTTTGAGAGGATGGATGGAGACGGAGATGAGGGAAGTAAGTGTAACGAGAATGAGGCTACCGTAGTGAAGAACTGGGTGGAGAAACTGGTAAGCTTTTGTATGAACCTTCTTGTGTGTTACTGGTCTCTTACGGATCTTTACAGGTAGAAGTAGGAATTCTGCCTTCTCAGATCGCCATTATCACACCGTAAGTACGGCGCTATCGGCTAGCCTTTAATGTTGTTCTTGACGGAGCCTTCCATCAGATATCAAGCACAAGTAACACTCTTGACTTCGCTTCTCCGTCCAAAATACGGCCCTAGCCTCGAAATTGGCACAGTGGATGGAATGCAAGGAAGAGAGAAGGAGGCGGTGATCATCAGTCTCGTTCGAAGCAATGATACCGTACGGCGACACTTTTATTTAGTTTGTCAGATTAAACTCATCAGCTCTCTCAATAGCGTGAGGTTGGGTTCCTGAAGGAGAAGAGAAGAATGAACGGTAGGCTTACGTTACGGATGTTCCTAAGAAGTGTAATTGACATGTATATTTCATAGTGGCCATGACACGAGCAAAACGACATCTAGTAAGTGACGAATCTGTGAAATGCCTCGACTTGCTGACAACGGACTCTTGCTAGTGCGTCGTTGGCGACTCCTCTACTGTTTGCCATGGAGGTAGCTACCTTAAGAAATGGCTAGCATGGTTGGAAGCGAATGCCGACGTTAAATACGCGGGGCTGGAATAGTTGGGATAACATCAAGAACTGTAGTGTATATAGTAGTGTATTTCATATCGTACAATGTAAGTATCGTGCATGATGGAAATGGGGTATAGCGTGTGTGGGATCCCCTGAAGAAGTCTCTTCACATAAGGATATGTCCATCCTAATATTCATCGACGTCCGACAACGATGCATATTCCGACACAGACCGATCATCCTCGTACTCCTGCACAACTTCCCTCATCGCAAATCTCATGATTGGTGTGGTCGGCACCAGCTTCGGCCCCACAACGTCCATGACCTCTTCATAGGGATCAACAGGCCCTCTCCCCAATTCATGCTCCGAAACAGCGACCATCTCCTCTTCATCGATCGGTGGCGGAGGTCCATCAGGTATACCCAAATCCACCGCCGTGGCACTGCTCTCTGCACCAAACCTCATCCCAATCCCTGCCCCTGCGCCCAACCCTGCGCCGGGCGCAAGAGCCTGTATTCCACCGTGCTGGCTCCTCACCCTTACTTCCTCCCCCTGCTCCCTCGTCACCGTCTCCGTCCAGCGCAGATCCAGCACGCGCCCTTTCACCATCCCGTCCACGGCACGCACCCCCAGCTCACGGCACAGATGGAAGTACGGAAGGTACGCCGTTTCCGGCTGTGCGAGACGGCTCATCACCTTCAGTAGCTGCATCGCGCTGAACTCGGCTGCGTACTGCCCGGCCACCATGGAGACGGAGCGGTCGTCGTCCATCGCGTCGTTGGGCCCGCGCGGGTGCGTGATGGGGGAGTAGATCTTGAATCCGGCGGGGCCGAGTCCGGGGTGGAGAGTGTCGGTGGTGCTAGAATTCCCGGCACGAGCAGGGTCTTCGTTCTGTGCTCCAGGGGATTGTGAGGAGTGGATGATGTGCAGATTCAGCAGGGCGTGTGCTTGGAGGAAGTGTGAGCTTTGTTTTACTGAAGGAAGCAAATGTTAGGTATATGCGGGTGTATGAAAGTTGAAAGATCAGTATACCGTCAAGTGTGCCGCTGGAATTGACTAGAAAAAGCCATCTGTTAGTCTTTTATACTACTTGTAAAAAAAAACACTAAGAGCGCACCATAGTCTGTGATATAATCATGCCAATGCGCCAGCTTCCCGCCAAACGCATCATACAGGCTCTCGAAATCTAATCCAACCCGCAGCCTCTCCGGAACACGGGGAAGCACCCGCTCGCGGAAGTACGCTCTAGTCTCCGCCTTTGAGCAATCACCAACCGTGATGATCTACGATAATCTTTGAACTCATATTTGAATCTACGAAGATGGGCAAGCCCTACCTTGCAGTGCTGCATGACGTTCAGCTGCCGGAGCCAAGTTTGGTAGAAGGGGTCGCTCGTAGCGTGGATGACGTGGCATAGCCTATCTTGCTTGGTCAGGACGAGCATGGAGTCCAGGAGGCACTTCATCGTCTCGGTAGACTGGATGAGGGCGGGTCTGCATCACAGCAACATGTGAGAAAATTATGATCCGTGGTCCACCGACAGAAAGATACTTACAGTTTGTGCGCTTCATCGAAGAAAATAACCTGCCAAACCAGCTTTTCAGTATCGGGATATTGTAAATTCGAAGAGAAACACCTACCGGCATCTTCTTGACGGGTGGCTCCTTCTTCCCCTTCTCCGCTTGCGCCGCATTTTCACCTGTAGTATCTCTCCTAGAGTCCTGACTCTTTCCCTTGCTCCTTCTAAAGCCCCATCTTCTGCTGTGACCCTCGCCGCCGGCCACACGCGTCTGATCAGAAGGCAAGCTGCTATCGGACTCTTGTCGACGCGGCTGATCCTTCTGACTGTCTTTATCCTCCGCCGGACGGAATTCCCAATATTTTAAGAGGGAGCTCTTTCAGATATAAGGTCAGTAGAGATCTTGGTAAAGTGAAAAATGAAGCTCGTACTTGGAACAGTTCCATTAATCGTGCAACATCGCTGGTCTTCACGTGTCGCCCTCTCCCATCACTGGCTTCAGTCACGCGACGTTCGACATTAATCCTGTCGTGCTGTAAAATTTTCGCATTGAGAACATCGTCTACGGGCGGGTGCTTGGAATTTACCTTGAAGCTCCAAGCCTCCTTCTCAAAATCCTCATATCCTTCCATGTTCTTCGCAATTTCTTCAAAGTATTGCTCCATCTGCTGGCTAAGGCTAAGATATAAACTCGCAAGGTCTGCAAAGCCCGCGATTCGCAGGTCAAAATGCAGAACATGGTATTGTTCACGAGAGAGGACTTCTCGCAGTAGCGCTGTCTGCGTCATCATGAGCATCTTGCAAAGACCAATAATAATTATGATTCATACTTTACCGACAGAGCTTGCACCAAAAAGTACGGTGAAGGATGGTTCTCCCTCGAGAGCCCGTTCCACAGCAATTATTTCTGCCTTGCGAGGGAAGAAGCCAGGTAATCGAGAAAATGTATGTTTCGTGCGCAGCTGTGCACGTTCACGATTTTCCTCGATTTCCCTGCGGGCCTCGTCTAGAAGACGCTTAGACTCAGTAAGAGAGCGGAGCGTCTCTGCCGGCTGTAATCGTTATTATAAGTAGCTGAATCGTGACAAGGAGCCCAAAAACTCACATTCGCTAGTACACCAAGGATTTCGCCCATTCCAAAAAAGTTCCTCTTGTGGATGTCCGGGGTAATGTAGGAGTTTCGGTGACGAGGAATGTTGCTCCTAAATAACCAATGTATGGACGGTATATTGCTGCGGGATGTAGGATGACTGTGCTTTCGTAACTGGCGTTGGCGAGTGCTCATAGGACTTGCTATCGTGTTGTAGTCGCGGTGTGGTATCCTGAAGTGAGTCCGAAGGTGCAAGTTGAGCAGAGATGATAAGTAGGATAAGTAGCGTGAGGGGAGAGGGCAAGGTGTGAATCGCAAGATATGCAGAACAAACATGTGCGTACATGTATGAGGGTGTCGTGCGGGATCCTGAACTGTACATTAACATGCTGCTTGGTGTGGCATTGCACAGCGGTGGACCTAAAGCTGCACGATGAGTATGCGCTTGCCGCGAGGCAAGCTCGAGGACCGATTGCATTGTCGTGTCCGCGTGTAATGTGCCAGTGATACCGTTCACTAGATGGGTATGGAATCGCGGCAAAGTTCAGGAGTCAAGGCAAAGTCGGCATGTTATTGAGCCCGAGTATGTCTTTACGAGTTGGACGTTGATGACGTCGACCTCGGCAGAATCGAGGACGTCCAGTAGTTCAATCAAAGCTCCCGTCACCACACGTGGTGGGCAGTCGATCGTGACTGCACTTGCCGATCTCTGCCGAAATACAAGATATTCACACACTCTTTGTCCCCGTCCGGCGTCAACAATTGATCAACAACGCGTCACTTCCTTCGCGTTCACAAGTACTCTAGAAGTGCTATACATCCACGATTTTCAACATCACAGAAGCGGAAAGACTTAGATCGTCACTGGTTGTCACAAATGAATCTATAATTGGGGTATGTGCATGAAGATATCCATCCAATCACCTTGGTACCCAAAGCTGTGCTAATCATTTGTATCACCACTCGCATGCTGTGCACCTACTGCTCTTATAAAACCAAGGCGTCACCTCCCCTACAGCTACCCTGAGAAGTGACACTTACGAGCATTCACGTTTATAAAGAATCTACTGTGCGTCTTCAGAGATGTGGCATTCATATTTGACGTGCCATCTTACCAACTTCCAATGACAGTCTTTGATAGAAGTTAAAAATTGCTATGCTCCCGACTAAATATTTCGTCATATTACTCTTCACATCCTGCGCAGCAGCATGGAATTACCCTCAATGCCAATTTGATTCGCATTGCAAAAACAAGCAAGTGTGTTGCTATCACAGAGGGGTATGTCGTTTTCAACAGTGTATGCAAAAAGATGAACTAATTGCTTTGTTATCCCCAATTTAAATAGACTGGTGGAGCACCTCCAGGTCTATGCTTGAGCTCCCTTCGGTGCTCTACGATGTAGGTTCCAACCGAGAGTTGTCAGCACATAATACCGCAATACGGACGCCCACCCATCGGAGGTCGAGAATCGACACGATGCTGCCCGGAGAATCGGCCCTCGAGATATGAAGTGGAACTCATCTGGGAAGCTGGTGGCTGGCACTGAGGGAGGAAACGATGGCTGCGTACTTCGATTAGCAAAGCCCAACTCGCGTCAAGTCTATGTACTTGGGATCCAGTTGCGCCGCGACGAGGGAAACGAGTCGGTAGGAGATGTATTCCGGCCCATATCCAAGCCATCGTGTCTCTACAGTATTCGGTCAAACCATTTAGGTAGCAATAGCAATCCTTGATAACCAGTGGCCTCCCTAACTTTGAGTACATTGCGATAAATATGTATGATGGGTAAGAAACTAGAATAATTTAACACGAAGTTACACTAAGTAGTAATTAAGGAGTAATTGGTGCGGTCCGGCGGCCGTACCCGGACGGAGTTTGGACTATGAAGTTTCTCATTCGTCAATGTTATCATTCAAGTACACGAATCTTCATCTTCTCCAGAGGCCTTGTGAAAAACTACTGAACCATTTGGACTATCCCAGAAGCAACTTCACATCCATACACATCCAAACCAGTGTTCGAGTCTTCCCACCTGGCTACGCCGACATCATCTAATGCCGAACTCCTCATCCCCTTCGATGTCCTGTATTGTATCATTGACTTGCTGGGTGCTTACATAGAGACTGCCGCGCTAAGGGCACTCTCCCAGACATACAGGACACTTCTCCCCTATTGCCGCCGATATCTTTTTTCGACTATTCACTTACGGTTCAAGCATCATTGCACGGAGCGCGAAAAGGCATATGTCGCTCGCAAATATAACCGCAACCACTGTGACTTTGCTGAACAAGATTCCGGATGAAAATCTGGATATGTACCATTGTGTACGAGAATTTCCGTACACCTACAACGCGGACTCCTGTGGCCTCATCCCTAATCTCCTTCTCCGTCTAAGCAATGTGCGATCTTTTGGTTTATTATTTTCCACCTGTGGCGGCGTCCCTTATCGGCCCAACATACCATGCGCAGTCCAACTGGCCATCCTTCACATCCAAAAACTGTCCACTGTAGTTCATTTGGTAGCGATAGCCTGCATAATATTTCTGATTGCTGCGTTTTCTACATGCATCTTGCATATAAGTCTCCCCTTCATGTCATCATTTCCTGATGAGGCGCTGGAAACGCCAGTAATATTGTGACGGTCTCTTACTCTTACATCAGGATGGGGGATGTAAATAATTATCCTATAAGTATAGTATCCTATTTGAACTGTTCACGCGTGGAGAAATTATCTGTCGAAGTGAAGGAAGGTGTTTCTTTACATTCTGTGACGGGGATTCTTGAAACAGCAAGGCTGTCCTTAAAAGAATTTATTTGCTCAAGTGCATATCAGCGAAGTATTCCTTTCCCATTTGGAATATCTGTTTGTTTTTTTTTTGCTTGCAGTGAAACCGCGACGCACATCATTTTCGGGCCTTGCGGAAGCAATGAAAACTTCGTTCCTTGACTTTATCATCTGGCTAGATCAGGTATATAACGACTACGCTCTTCTTGGAATTTGTAAGTTATTGGATGCTATTATAGGATTGCATGCCATAGCCGTATTGACAGCGATACGGCAACTGTAATACGGCTCCCGTACCCGTATTCACGAAATTAATCACAAATTCCATTGAGATGCTTACTTTTTAACCTCTATTCCTGACTAATGGTCTGAATTGGATGCCGTACTCTCTAGGTTAGGAAGGCATCCCTTCCTTCATCATGTCTCTATTCGTATGCATGCGGGAATTAATTGCTTCTGGACCTTCAGAGACATTTAGGACATGATAACGACTGATCGATCCTGGATCGGAGAAATCCGGAATATGAAGTACACACTATTCTCCCAACTACCTTCGAATGAAATAATCTATCTATTTTGACTACACCGTTTCAATATTCCAGATTGAAACTGCTAGCATTTATCTCGGGTAGTGGTTTACAGTAAATAGCGTGGAAGAACTGACTACAGAAATATCTACTATACATTACTTGGGATTTCGATACAATGAAAACTTGCAATGCTAACAGCTTTCTATTTCGCAACTCCCCATTTCTTGTAACGAGCTATCACCTGTCGTACAAAATTTAAACGATTATATGAGCTCAGACTCAGCCTCTCAGTAGACTCGAGCCAGTTTCGATAAGTTGTGAAACAATTGACGACAGTTGTTCAATTGGCACCTAAATCATTTGAACTTAGACTGTCTTCAAATGTTCGAGTGTCGGGAACTGGTTCGCGTCTAATTCGGGTGGGGAAATCATGTGCTAAGCTCCGAAACTTAGCGATATAAACGAAACGACATCCGTACGTGAAAGTGCACGGTGCCACTGCGTAATGTAACATTAGAATTGGAAGTAAAAAAGCGTATATACGCTATGTGCACCTCAATTCACTTATATAAATTCAATCGTCTGGTACATAGTATATACATATCTGCGTTGCTAGATGTAAGATGGCATCGTGGTTCCTCATGAATATTACTGATACTAGGTTAGAGCTATTTTACCGGTCTTAGTCTCAACGCCTTCATCTCTCGCTCTTTTCTCCTGCAGTTCGACTTGTGCGTACCACACTCCTCCGAAAAGAGTAAGCATGATGCCCAGAGAATTCATTGGTGTTATGTGCAGGTCGAATA
The DNA here is from genome assembly GCA_036937135.1 of Nidula niveotomentosa. Classification (NCBI taxonomy): domain Eukaryota; kingdom Fungi; phylum Basidiomycota; class Agaricomycetes; order Agaricales; family Nidulariaceae; genus Nidula; species Nidula niveotomentosa. The sequence continues at coordinate 21,355 of JASFDE010000156.1, read as the reverse complement.
GTGTGACGGCACATAGAATGGTGAGCACTTGCTTAACGTTGGCTGTGACAAAAGTAAGTATTCAGTTTAACCATTGAATGCGCATGCCCGAAGATGAAAAAAGTGTGCGAGAGACAATGCAAGGAAAAACAGACACTCACCAGCGACGGCCATCCCCAATGGCCCGACTTTCTTGTTTGCACTGAAGCTCGCTACATTTAGCAGAAACGCCAAGGCTCCATTGAATACTAGAAATACAGGTTCCATGGACCCTCTTCCTGTCACGGCCATGAGGAGGAAGTGAGATTGTACTCGGCCAAGTTCTCCCGAGAGCCAAGCGAGGAAGAGTGATTCAAGGCAGGCAAGCGGAGATAGTAGTGACAGGAGTTGTAAAGGTGTGAGATTTAGTTTGGGGAGTATTGGGATGAAGGAGGGACGACGGGAAGATGGTGATGTTGGGGTATGTAGGGGTGTAGAGGGGGAAGGGGACGATGAGGAGGACGATTGGAGAAGATTGGTAACCACTGTCTTGAGAGCGGCAAGTACTGTGCCCAGAAATGTGAGGAAGACGCCGTACGCAGTGAAGTAGTAATCGCCGTATGTCCTATTGTCAAAGTTCGTAATTAATTAATAAGGAGGTACAAACTTTAACATGGAGGGGACGCACGCAAATCCAACACCGGCGACGACAGGGATGAGGGAGACAAGCTTCGCCCTGGTACTGTATTTACTAAGAATCAGGGCTGAGAGGACGATTGTAAAGAAAGGGCAGGATGCCCGGACGACTTGATGGAACTGCTCACATTCAGTCATTAATTTTAGTACTCGAATGAGTCGCCGATAAAAGACGTACGGGTATAGTGACCAGTTTCAGCGATACATTGCTGACGGCAATATTGACCGTATAAAGCAAGCTGAACAAGAAAAGGACGAGCATCTCCTGGCTATTCTGCCGCGGTATTCCCGTGACCCCTTGCCAGGTACCAGCCTTCCACGAGTCCGACTGCCTGCCCTCCATCAGAAGAAGGATGACCGTCCCGATTGAGCCGCAGAGCGCATGCAGGGCGGTCAAAGTGTAGGGAAAGGGGAACTGAATAAGTACGCATTTGTTATACAGCGTGAGACACAGGTTCAGAGCAAAGTAGGTCGTCAGCCAGAACGCGGAAGACTGTTGACGAGGGGGGCTGAGTCCTGTGGGGGACTTTGTGTGCGTGCTGAGAGATAGATACGAGGGGAGCTCATCAGACTCGGGAAGCGCATGATAAGGCGCTGAGAGGTCGCTATAGTGTACCCGCGAGTAGATTCGCAGACGACTTTGCCCCGCACGCTGGTTAGACTGCGGCACACTGTAGCGCGGGTGAGTGTACGAGTCGAGGAAACCAGCGCCCTGCAGCTCGCGCACTAGCGGCGACTCCGGGCCAGGGGGCGGAGGCTCGTCCATACCAGCAGTAGTGATCTCCCGTACGTGGGCGCGAGTGATGGAGAAAATCGCTGGTAGCAGCGGCCCAAAGCCCGTTGAAGTTGCTAGATAAGGTGCCATTGGGTGGGCATGTGAAAGGGGAAAGGAGCCAGCAGCATAGACTGTGGAGCCGTGCGCGGATGCGCCGTTCGGCGGGAAAGGACTGATAGTAGTCGATGCTAGGTGAGAATCGGCCAAACGGGACGCGTAGGTCTGCGGGAAGGGATATAAGTGCCAGGCGTGGGGGCCGCCGCTGTAGAGGAGTGTATAAGCTTCCACACAGAACTGCCATGTCTGGGCGCGGGTGGTCCCAGGCAAGGCACATCCAGTCAACGTAAGTTGTTCCGAGGCGGACCAGTGTCACAATAGGACAGCGCAGCGTGGTGAATTTATGATTTAGGGTACAAGGTACTCGGAAGGCGCCTGCGCTCTATTGCTGCCAGTGACATGTTCCCGCTCTTTCTTCCCGCTGATTGGCTGCCAAGAGAAAGACTAGTGAGATCCAGAAACGCTAAGCTCTGCGAGGATACTAATCGAAGGAGCTTAAAGGTAAAGCAAACGAGGGGTAGAGCATCCGAGGACAGAAAACACCGAAATCGCGTCGATGAACAGGTCCAAGGAACACCATCGTTTATTTTTAGTTTATTTGTTCCCATTGATGTCAGCTTTGATTGTAAATACGACATCCTGGCAGACAACCCGACAGAAACGAGACGTCTTGGACAGATATTATGGTTCTGTGATTGAATTTCGAGTGATTTCCGGTCGGGCTTGGCAGTCTGGTCTATTAGATACACATGATACATATACAAGTAAGTACTCTATCTAAATATTCTATCCGCTCCTTAAGCCCATCGATTCCGATCCAATGTCCATAGAGCGTGTGGGTAGTAGTTGACTGTCCGAGGTTTTCTGTACTGCACGAGTCCAGCTAGGGCAACGGCAAGTAAGTGTGTCGTCCATTCCGCCCGTCTGTGATGCAAGCACTCAGTCCTTCTCGCGCGCCAGCTTCTTCCGCTGCTGCTTGTCCTGTAACTCGACCCGGGTATACCACGCACCCCCCACGAGCGTGAGCACGACGCCCAGAGCGTTCGTCCGCGTGATGGTCAGGTCGAAAAGCGTCACAGCAATGAGCACAGTGAGTACTTGCTTGACGTTGGCTGTAAAAACAGTGGACAGGGCGTCAGCACACGCGGTACAGAGGACCAGAGACAACTCACCCGCAACGCTCATCCCCAACGGCCCCGCGCGCTTGTTCGCCCCAAAGCTCGCCACGTTCAAGCAGAACGCCAGCACGCCATTGAGGAGGAGCCACACTGCTTGCATATGCACCTTCCTCTCTCCCTCCGTGGGTGCGCTGCCGGAATCAACCAAGGAAGAGGGAATGCGGCTCAAGGCGAAGTGCGTCTGCGCGCGGGCGAGCTCGCCAGAGACCCACGCGAGGAAGAGGGACTGGACGCACGCAAGCGGGGAGAGGAAAGCGAGAAGCTGTAGGGAGGTGAGGTGCAGCCTTGGGAGGGTCGGGAAGAGGGAGGAGGTGCTGGAAGGGGTGGGCGGGCCTCCGCGTATGTATGGCGAGGGAGTGTGCGGTGGCGTTTTGGGTCGGGAGGGAGGTGGCGGGCGTAGAAGCGGAGAAGGTGAAGTTGGAGGGGAGGAGTGAACATGAATGGTAGAGGAGGAGGACTGGAGAAGGTTAGTGAGGACGGTTTTCACTGAGGCGAGAATGGTGCCTAGGAAGGTAAGAAAGAACCCGTATGGGGTGAAGTAGTAGTCCCCGTATGTGCTGTGAGGTATCACATTTTAGGTCAGGGAGGAGAGGGAGGATGTATTGAAGGGGCTTACGCGAGTCCGACACCGGCCACGACGGGGATAAGGGGTATGAGTTTTGTGCGCTGCGTCCGCTCGTCGAGGAGGACCGAGGAAAGGACGATTGTGAAGAAGGGAGATAGCGCGCGGACGACTTGGTGGAACTTTCGTTATAGCCATTGTCAGCTCGAGCAGGAGATCATGGGGGAGATGGAATGTACTCACAGGGACAGTGACCAGCCGCAGGGACACGTTACTAAGCACGATGTTTACGGTATATAACACGCTAAACAGCAGCAGCACGACCGTCTCGCGCGTGTTCAGCCGCGGTATGCCCTCCATCGCGCGTCTGGGCCAGGACGCGCGTACCGTCCCCGGGCCGGTGTCCCGGTTTGCCCTCCCCGTCGTCCGGAGGAGCAACCACGTCCCGACAGACCCACAGAGTGCGTGCAGCGCCGTCAAGGTGTACGGGAACGGGAAGTGGCTGAGCATGGACTTGTTGTATAATGTTAGGGCGAGGTTTAGCGTGAAGTAGAGCGTGAGCCAGAGTGCAGGCGAGTCGGTGTGGTGCAGCAGGGTGCGCCGGGTCGGGGAGAGCGAGGGGGAGAAAGCGTATGGTGGCAGGGAGTGGTCGTTAGCGGAGGAAGAGGGCGTGTGCGAGGGTGTGGGTATAGGATGGGAGAGAGCGAGGGCCGGGTCGTCGGTATGGTATACGCGCTGGTGCAGGGCAGGGATGCGGAGGCGGCTCATGATGGTGCGGTATCGGGGCTGGGGCAAGTTGCGCGGGTGTATGGGTCTTTAAGGGCATGCACTGTCATGGGCATGGGGTATGGTATTGTTCGTGAAGAGCGGCTGTGATATCAACTATCACGCTCACGAAGATGGATGTGTATGTGCGCCGATGGCTGAAGATACTGACAGTAGTGACACGGTAATGCCGTCCGGAGCGGGGATATGGTGAGGGTGGTATACGGCATGCAAAATGGTGATGGGTGCAGCGATGGAGTATCGATATCGCGGAGTCGATGTCGCGCACGGTCCCGCAGTTGAATGGAAGCAAAGAGCCTGGGGAGGTCTGGCGCCTATCCCGGGGATAAGGCCCTCGACGAACTTTGTATTACGTGGCTGGCGATGGAGGAGCGACGGACAAAGATCGCTGCCAGCGGACTGCCTATCAAAGCTGAAAATAAAATCATCGTCACGCGTCCAGCGTCCAGGGACCAGGAGGTTGGCTGCAAAGTTACCAGCTACCGGGGAGATCTGTTTGGTGCGAACGGCAATGGCAAATATTGTCCTCACGCAAATCTCGGTCCGGTTACGCGACCCTGACCAACCTTGAGCTCCTCGTGCATTTTGTTGGATGATCTTCCTTATCTCTCTTGCCTAATTCTACACGAAAGAACACTGAACGCACCTTCCTTTTCGTCAGGCCCACATTTACGCCTTGGCCAGTCGTGTTACTCGGCCGATAAGTCCACGCCTTGTTATCGTTATCGTACGTCACAGGGCTTTTTTTCATCTCAGTCTCTCATTTCACCGTGATAATCAAATTGCACGCCAGCTCAGCGGCGCCTTCGAATTCGCGACCCTAGCCACAATTCGTAAAAAGGTTACTATAAGGAGCGGCTTTCGAGACTTCAATTGACGAGCTTTTCCTCTTCCAAACCTCCTCGAACTCATGGAGAACATCACCCCACCCCCAACCCCCGCAGGTGCCTTGTCGCCCTCGTCCTCGCACAGCTCCAAACCAGCACCCCAGAACGGAAATCAAACACCGCACACTGCTGCACACGACTCCCAACCACCGGAGGAGCACGAAAAGCCCACAACCCACACCCACAACCCCCAGCTCCCGCCCGCCGCGCAGCACAATGAGCATGTCGAAGCCAACCCCGCTCCCATGCATGTCCCCCTCTCGCAATGGCTCCGGCCCTCGCTCGTCCTACAGAACTCAGGCAGCACCGCGCGCGACCACCTCGCCGGCGAGCGCACGTTCCTTGCGTACGTTAGGACGAGCTTAGCTTTGGCTTCCATGGGTGTTGGTGAGCCCCGTTATGAGACTTCTAGACGATATGTGAGCCTGATTTAGTGCGCTTGTATTTTCCGTTCATCCGCAGCGCTCGTGCAGCTGTTCACCGTAGCGGATCTTAGCAACGCCTCCTCTCCCGTGCCGCACCTGCGGCAGTTCGCGCGGCCATTAGGCACAACAACCGTGCTCTTTGGGATCATAGTGCTCTTGATCGGTATGCTGCCTCCTCTCTTCGCTCAAGTATCCCTCTGACCTTTTCTCTTGCTTGTGTAGGCTTCACGCGGTACTTCACTGTCCAAATTGCCCTCACACAAGGCCGCTTCCCCACCGCGCGCTCGTGTATCCTCTTCATCACCGTCGTCCTCACCGTGATCGTCGCCATCACATTCGGCGTGCTGCTCTCGGGCAGAGCGCATCAGTCATAGCCCTGGGGCTCCCCAGCCCGCCTTGATACTTTGTGTATATGTTCCTGGAAACTTCATTGGAGGAGCACGCTAGCTTTACCGCTCCGACTGCGATGCACGCTTTCCATCTGTGGAAATGGGGAGCTGCCAATACTGGAGACGAGCTCCCATCCACCATTGAGCAGTTAGGACACATTCTGCGGACCATCGTGTGTCGTCGTGTGCTCGCTCCTCCCATCTACGATGACTGTACACGGTCCCGAATGGCGCATTAACGGTGCCCCCAACTCGCTCGGGAACCTCCTGCGACGTCCCTCCTATTACACTCTTCTATCCCAGTAGCCTGGTTAAGAAGGTACCTGCTACCACAGTAGTACATAGTAACTGCGCGCTCAAATAGACGAAAATGTGAGTATTCAATTGAAGCCCCTGGAATCTCCAGGTTAATGGACTTCCACAACTATTTGCGTCATGGACTAGCTTCTGCTTTCATTTTCTTATACAAAATACTGCGCTTGTGGCCTGTATTGTGCGCATATCTACTCGGTATGTAGCAAAGACAAGAAGCCATCGCCGGCTGAGTCGAGAGTATATGTGACTCAAAAAAGGAAAGTGATCAACTAAAAATGGAAACGTGCCAAGCTCGTTGCGCTCACAATGAGAATACTTTGCCTTTGTAGGTAACATTTGTACGTGCAAAATAAGCCCATCTAAGAAACTTATAATAATCCAGAATAATTGAATTATTTTTGCAGTTGTATCTTGAGTAAATAACTAATGGCACGGTACTTTGCTTTTCAATAATAACCCGGAGTGAACTTGATCTGGCCTGCAAGTCTCAAATCGGGTTCAAACATGTCCTACCTTTACTTAATACTCGCATAAAAGCTGACGTCCAATGGCGAGATTATGCGTATAAATATGAGGAGTCGTAATAACCAGACAATTGTTCAACTACATTCGCACTATCGTCTCGTAACTAATACTCGTCATCCTCGTATGAATATCTCTTCCTAAGCAGAAGCTCCCTCTTAAATTCCAGCTGCACCTTTCATCACCTTGTGTTGGTCCATCATGGCCGTTCCCTAATTTGCCTCCATGTCAATATCTATCGGCAAGACCAATTTAAGTGCAAATACGTACCCCCACAACAGCATCAACCTTGGCCGCAGTATCTTTCGCCCTCGCCTCTGTCTGCTTGATGTAATTCCCGGCGAGCTTGACGTCCGCCGGATTGGGGGTGCAGCCCTTTATGCCGGCTCCGCAAATCCGCCCTTTCTAATTTTGGGATATACAGGTGTCAGTGTCTAGAAGCATCTGAGGCATAAATGCCCGCTTACAGCCATGTTAACGTTCCCCGGAGTCATGACCAAGTTATTTGGGGAGTTGAGAATGGCTTTTACCTTATTCCATTTGGCAGGCCCGAGTGATCTGTATATGAGGCGCTCCTCGTTAAATAATGAAGCGAGAGATTTTATATTTCACTCACGCTTGCGTGTGTCCGGAATCCTCGAGCGCCTTCTTTGCACTCTGCACCTCGTAGATGTGATCTATTAATTGTTCATCAGAGGTCAGAGTTCTGCAGATAATTTAACTCGTCCTCGATAAGCCGCGTACCTGCGTGGAATGCACTCGCAACCTTTGACGGTGTCTTGACTTTCTTGACTATCCCTGCCTTTACGCTCAAGCCGTACATGTCTTTGTTCTTCCCAGCTGTATCACGATATGTGGACGTCTTGAGCTCGGAAGTTTTAACGGGGGCAGGGAGTGCGAGGACACCATCGAGGGCAGAAAGAGAAATGAGGGCAGAGACAAGAGAAAGGATGAGCGACCAGCGCATTGGAATGATTAAAGGGAGTTGAAGGGGAAGGTAATAGATGAATGAATAAGATGCGAAGGACCAGCCTGAAGAGTTCTTGGAGAACGACGAGTTGCTTTTAAATTGTTCAGAGACTTCGAAACTGAAATTGAACCTCAAGCGTGCCGGAAAGACTTGCGTGCCATTCGGTGCTAAAAATAAACTTTGACATGAGTATTGGTGTCCGCAAAACATAGCCCACAATCGGAGGATATTTCTGACAATGCGATTCTGTAGGACATCCCATCATTTCTGCACTGTGGCTTTTATTTTTGTTTCTTTAAGTTGAAAATAATGGTTTCGTTATGGAGGTTTTCTCTTGGATTCCTTACGGCTGTATTATAATTTAGCTTCATCTGGAAGATATTTCGATGCAAGATTAACTGGTGATATCTTGATACCGAAAGACAAAGCATTGATGCATAGCTTTTGAAGTCTGGTTCCTGGAGGCATACGACAAAAAGAAAGGAGAAGGATGTACGTAGGATGCAGTGAAATTTCCGACTTCAGCGGTCGGTGAAATTTCACCCCTGGCTCGACGACTCTGCCAGGAGCGCCGCTAACTAGCGCCGTGCGGAACGGAGGTAAATGACATGTTGTACAACAACTTCCGAGCCAAACAACGCTTAGTCTTCCGTTGTTTAGGCTAACTGCTTACCTCGATACCGCCGTAAAGTCTCATGCGATGTATGCCCACTGTGTAATATGAAGGAAATAAATAGTTGGGTAACTTTGCGGTGAAATTGTGCCTTGCAGTGATCTGATCTACCGGAGTACCTGAACCACCAGAGGTTTCCCCAGCTTTCTGCACGCACAGAACTCTGTATAGCCATCCAATACACTGTTAAAGATACATAGACGGACTTTGGAGCTGTTCAAGCCAGACGACCATAGTGCTAGGGAGTTGACTCTTTTTTTAGTATTTTAAAATGTCTATCTGTGAGCGGACGCGGTTGGGCGGAGCACTGGCAGACATCGAGCAGGGCATGAGGGATCAACGTTGGTCTTGGTCCCGGGGTGGTGGCAAGTCAGGGATATATCCAAAGGCAATCTTGAACCGTTCTGTGTCAGCGATGAAGTGAGAGAGTTGACGGTAACATTATGGCTTCGCAAGGAGATCTGCGAGCGTGCGAGCAGAGTACCGGAGAGAGCGGAGCATGAGATCGCGGCCACTCAATCCCGTTGCGTAGGTTCGAGCCGTGTGAACCCTCATAACCCCCCCTCACGAGCTTTCAAGCGTCAACAGGCTGGGGCCCACACAGCGAAGAACTGAGAACTGGAGCAGCAGGTCTTGGATGGAACGCAAAAGAGTGGGGATGGAGCAAGGTGGGCGTCGGGGCACTCATTCCGAGTACGAGTCGTGCATCGCACTAGCATGATTCTCACGCCTCAAAGCGCCATCCCGTGAACAGTCGATGCTCATCTTCCGCCATGTTCCCCTCGTTCTCTTCCATTATCCATGCAAGCTTGGATGTCAGATAGCCTGCACGGCTGTTCAGTGGACGAAATTCGCGTGTCGCCTATGCAATTGGCTCAAAAGTAGAGGCAACATTCGGCGTGTGCCGTTACATAGAATACAACTGTGATACAAATACATGGGCGGCAAGTACATAATGAGACGAAAGTTCAAAGAGTCCATATTAACCCCAGGGCAACACTGTGCTAATACTCGGAAAGTTCATGGTAGATATGGAGGCCAAAGAGGGATTAATAGGGAATGGAAATGTTAATGGGGAAGGGTCCCACGCTTTGTCAGGTGCCATGAGACCTCTGGAAACGTACAAAGCCTTCAACCGTCCGTCATGGGGAGGAGCATTCCTGTCTGCCAGTTTACTGCACACATACAGTGAGCTTGACAAAGAACTGGAATCACACGCTCTAATCAGGGGGTCGATGGAGTTGAAACTAGAAGTATTAATAATATTCCTTGGACTTGCGGGGCGTTGACTCGGCTCTGAGTCCTAAGAAGCATACGAAGAGCCGACGGATGCTCACAGACATAATTTGGGATATCTGCCGGGATTTTCAAACTTCAAAAGGCGCCGAGTTTGCTGACACGAGTAGCCGGAAGTGGATACCTGTTGATGTGAACAACATCAGCAAATGGCTATATGACTGGAGTGGATTTTAAGATTTTTTATACGACGTGTCTAGAAGATTCTAAGGAAGATTTTATCTGGAAAGAGTTGAGATGGAAGTTAGGACAACCGACGCGGCTATGAAAGTTGTATGTGCCTGTTGTGCAAAACCCTCCTAGGCCACCTCCATCAAGCCGAGTCGGCTTGTCACCGTCAACGTTGTCGATTGTGTCTCTTGACACGGTTGCTTCGACGGTCTTACAAATGTAGTCAAGTGTCCTGCCGTATGTGAGTTATCTCTGACTCAAAGGTTATCATCCATCTAATTCCCCTATCAGAAACATCTTAACCCCTGATAAATGATATCCCGTGCGACGTGGAAGGGCTTCTGGTTCCGCTCTGCCAACCCATCTATAATCTCGCTGTCCCTCACGGTCTTGATAATTGCCAAAAGTCAGTAATTCCTCACTTCAAGTATCATCTCTTGAGCATGTTCTTTCAAAGATCATAGCTAGCGCCGTCTTACTGAGTGAGTCGACAAAATGACGAAAGATGTGCTTCTTGTGGGATTCGGTGCTATCGGTGCCATCTGTACGTCGAACCTGGGACAAATTCAACAGCTTAGTTCATTCCAGGGATGTAGACTCTCTTATTCTCCAACGGAGTGGCCTTGCCCGTGTGACAGTTGTGGCTCGGAGCAATTACGATGCAGTAGACAGTGAGTACAATCGCGATTCACTGGTATATCCTGCGTGTTCTAAACAAGCCTATCGGCGCTAAAGCGCAAGGCATGCATATCAAGAGCGAGAAATATGGTGAATTTGCAGGTTGGAAGCCTGACCGCTGTGAGTCCATGTGTTCTCGTACCGAAGCGATATCTTAGTCCAGCGTTAATTGCCACCTGTTCACCAGTATGTAAATCCGTCTCCGATGCTGCCGATCGACCGTATTCCTATGTGTTTGTTACCACAAAGGCCATTCCAGACGTGACCACGACGTCAAATATTTTGGAGCCGCTACTTCTTCCTCATACACTGAGCAGCATCCCCAGCCCGTCTATGTGTTGCTGCAGAATGGTCTGAACGTAGAAGTAGAACTTTACAACGCCATAAAAGCTCTTGGACAAGGAGAACCGCGCATCGTGAGCGCTGCGGTGTGGGTTTGGACTAACCTGCTCGGGCCTAATGTTGTGGAACACAGTCACGCTGTAAGTTCTTGAATCGAAAGATGCGATATACGACTCATACCGCCATATAGGGTAAAGTTGAGCTTGGGATCTATAGACCTAATGACTTCACAACCACCAAGAACACCCTAGAAGAAGCGGCGATATTAGAAGATGTTGGTCGGATACTTGAAGCTGGGGGGCTCATTGTCTTCATCGTCCCGGAAATCCAACGAAGGAAGTTCGCGAAGAACTTCTGGAATGTCTCCTTCTCTTCATTTGCAACCCTTACCAAGTACGTTTGAGTCCTATCTTCGGCGTGCATATGGTTTTATACTCGTCCTTCTGCAGCTATAGGCTTCCTGCTATCTTCCGCCCACCTCCGACAGATCCCACAGTATCATATGAATCATATGTATCGCCTGCAACAGCGGATCTTATCGAGAAATACACTATCCCTAACATAAGAGCAACATTGGTGGAGATTCTGGCCTTAGGTACGCATGCCTATCCTAGCAGATCTTCTGACAGGCATCTGACACTGCTACTATCAGGCCGTGCTCTTGGCTTTCCTGATTCACAGGATGGCCTACCTTCTTCGGTCGTTGACGATACTCTAGAGAGTACTATGATAAGCCATATGTCACCGGACAACACCCACACACCCAGCATGCTTCTAGATGCGGAGAAAGGCCAGCCAATAGAAGTGGAGGTGATAGTAGGCGAGGTCGTCCGTATGGCTAAAGATTACAATGTTGATGTTCCGGTAAGCGCTCTATTTTAGGTTCTTCGTTCGTTTGAGTATCGTCCATTAATGCCTCTCTTTGTAGCGAGTGGAGACGCTCTATGCTCTGTTCTTGATTGTACAGAACCAGATCTTACGGAAAAGAGAGGCAGCGCATTAATATCGTAAGATAGTGGTGTATGCTGCGGATCATGAACGAATCGATGTGTTTCGTGTGACTTGTATGAAACCGTTCGCACACTTTTCCTGCACACGAAGGCCGGCATTTTCGCCATCTAACTATTTCTCGCGGATCAGCGCCCTGCATGTCGTCAAGACAGTTTAACTTTAAGATCCTAACCTTCAAGGAGGACCCTTATTATTGTCTATTATTAGAAGCTAACAAGATATCCTTGATCTTTATTGGGAAGGTACCAATTCTCCCGTGAGACCTTCCGCGTTATCTATGTTTCCTGGCTGAATACGAGCGTATCATTTCCTGTTTCAGACTTATAAGAGCGCCGTACCAGTGAAAACACGCACGTTACCGGGTCACCCTGAATGCCCAGAGGCCTGAGCATATGTTAATTAATGGTCGGACATTCGGACCGTCCATGGATAGCCCTCGTTATTGTCTCTTGAGATATTACAGGATCATTTGGTGGAGCTGCACGAATGAACAATGTTTCAATCCTAGAATGGCCAGTAATCATGGGAAGGAGTCGGGAGGTAGTCGGGCACGTATATATTCCTCCATCGGTACTTTTCTGTTGATATGAGCAAGGTGCAAAGATGACTATACTCAATCCTCCGCAGGATGTCCTTGTCGTTGGTCTCGGTGCCATTGGTGCTATGTGTATGTTTTAACATCTATCAAGGCTCAAGGCAGGACTGACGGCGAACTTTTTTGCTTAGATTCTCTTATCCTTAGCAAGAGCGGAGCTGTTCGCGTCTCTGCTGTGGCACGCAGCAACTACAATTCTGTGAAGGGTATGTTGCTCTTGATTCTCCAGTCTGTATGTCATAAGTTGCTCATTAAATACTCAGCTTCTGGAGTCACTTTCCAAAGCGGAAAGTACGGCGAAATCAAAGGATGGAAGCCTGATCGACGTAAGCTGCGCTTTCGTCAATGTGGTTCTTTCACTGATTTTCATCATTTTTAGTGTTCAAGTCAATCGCTGAAGCTGCTGACCGGCGATACTCCTATATATTCGTCACCACCAAAGCCATACCAGAGATAACCAGGACATCAGACCTGCTTGCACCCTTCCTGTCGGCATCTTACACGAGCAAATATCCTCCACCCACGTACGTTATCGTACAGAACGGCCTTAACGTCGAGGTCGACCTGTACGAAGCTCTAAAGAAGCTGGGAGCCGGGGAACCCAGGATCGTCAGCACCGCGGTGTGGACCTGTGCGAACCTTGTTGCCCCTAATGTTGTGCACCACAATGCCTTTGTAAGTCCTTCAATGGGTCTTCTGGCTATATCATATTGAAGGGTTGGATGTAGGACAAAATTGTGTTGGGAGCATATAGACATAGGCAATGCACTGCGGAGAGCAATACGCTCAAGGAATCGGTCGCCCTCGAAGATATCGCGCGTGTAATTCGCGCAGGGGGAGGGACGGCTGATATTGTCCCCGAGATCCAGCGCATGAAGTTCTCCAAGAATTTCTGGAACGTCGCGTTTGCTTCATTCGCGACGCTTACTGGGTATGTGGTTCCCCTTCTTTATAAGATAGGGGCTCACTGTATTGGTTAGATATACTCTGTCGGCGATATTTCGCCCACCTCCAGGGGACTCGCAGCTTGCTTACGCTCCATACTTGTCACCAGCAACGGCGAGCCTTGTCGAGACATATGCAATCCCGACCATGAAAGCAACCCTCATGGAGCTTCTTGCGTTAGGTGTGACTGGCGGCGTCTGCTGTTGCATCTCACGGTCAACTTTCATATTGACAAATTTTTAGGCCGTGCCATGGGCTTCCCTGATTCCGATGACGGGCTTCCCTCTTCGGTGGTGGATAATGCAATTACTAATATCAGAGCCTTATACGACAAGCCGGAGAGCGGGCATAAGCCAAGTATGCTGCTCGATGCGGAGAAGGTGCAGCCTATCGAGGTGGAGGTGATCCTCGGGGAGGTAGTGCGCATGGCTAGAGAGCTGAAAGTGGACGTACCTGTGAGCATCGTGCTTTCTTGCTATCTTAATGGTGCTGATGTGGTATTAGCGCGTGGAAACTTTGTATGCACTGTTGCTGGTTGTTCAGAACCAGATACTACGACGACAAGCGAGGATATAATCTGATATCATGTGGCTAATATTCAATGTATTTTTATTTTATTCGTATATGATAATTGGTCGAATATGCAGGGAGATTGTCACCTTCAGCAGCCTAGTTGCCTACGGGGGATGTAGGTCCGGAGTTCAGCAAAATTGCAAACTCTATTGCTCCAATTTTTTGAGTATAATCACTGCTTCCTGTTTCCAAGTGCAGGCTGCTGTTCAATGGCTATTCCTCGTTGATTCCTCGGCACTGCTAGAATCTGGCGGAATTCTTAGCGGAGTCATAAGACCACGTGACTATAGTTCCCGTTGTTTGCAGATGTTTGATTCAAACCATACGCGTTTCTATTTAGCTCGGGTAGACACGTTCGCGGAAGCGCTAGTCCATTGCTCAGCCTTGTACCTTCCTCTCCGCGGTTGGCAGGTGCAAGTTTGAGTAAACTACTTCTCTAGACGCACAGCTCGCATTCCTTCCTATCCAACAATCAATTTATTCTGCCAAACTGCCAAACACCCCTCAGATACACGCATCGCTACAGTGCTTCTCTTGGGTGCCTATCTCAGTTCCTGCGACTTTCTTGACTTCAAGCTAGTCTATTTCGTGAAGAATTATGTCCTATAGAGGCGGTGATCGAGGCAGTGACCGAGGTCGTGGGCGTGGTGGGCCTCCTAGTGGACGGGGAGGCTCTCCCGGTGGCCGCGGAAGTCCTGATCCCAGAGGACGTGGAGGCCCTCCTAGTGGCCGCGGAAGTCCTGACCCCAGAGGACGTGGAGGCCCCTCTAGTGGTCGTGGAAGTCCTGACCCCAGAGGACGTGGAGGGAGCCCTGACTTTAGGGGTCGTGGAGGAAGTCCCAGCTTCGGCGGCCGGGGTTCCCCGGACCCTAGAGGACGAGGTGGACCTCCTCGAGGTTTTGGCGGAGGCGGCCGAGGAGGCTTTGGAGGTGGTCGTGAACAAGGAGGGTGATTATTGTTTTCTAATTCACCTGCTTGAGAATTTAGTACAATACTCATTTCATCTCAGAGTCTTCACTCCAGGCACTCCTGCCAATATTGACACTCGACTTACCGACAATTCACAAGACGCGCTCGTCCAAGCATTTAAATCCTTGCGCGTCAACCCAAACGAGCTACCTGTCCGACCAGACTTTGGCACAAAGGGCAAGGTCATCAAGCTACGCGCCAATTTCTTCCCAGTGAAGGTCCCCAAGGGTCCTCTATACGAGTATGATGTATCTATTGCTCCGACCGCGGGGACCGCTATTCGCCGTGTCAAGAGACGTATCTTCCAGCTCGCGGAACAGAGCACTGACTGGACACAGTTTGGGCTCAAGGGTAACGTAGCCCATGATCATTCTGCAAAGTTGATTGCGGCCAAGAAGCTCCCCCAGCCGCTCTTCATTCGAGTCCCGTTTTACGATGAAGATGCTGATGTTCCGAAACCAGGAACTAAGGGTTATAAGGAGTATACACTGACTATCCAATTCATCCAAGAGATCGAGATGCAGAGCCTCATGAAGTAAGCTACTACGTTCTTATACCTTTCTCAATATGCTTATGATACACTCGTAGCCATCTTATGGGCAGCACACAGTACCGTGGATACGATATTATGCCAGTTATATCTGCGCTGAATGTGATCCTTGCCGCCCATCCCAATCGATCAGGAGGAGGTGGGGTGATGGTTGGCCGTAATCGCTTCTTTTTCCCAACCGCTGCTCCTCCATTCTCCCTTGGAGGAGGTTTGGAAGCGTGGAAGGGCTTTTACTCGTCTGTGCGACCTACCCACAAGCAACTCATGGTAAATGTCAATGGTAAGTACTTCAACCTCCTCAATATTCTCTGCTTGATACTTCTGCCAGTTTGCACCACTGCATTCTACGTTCCTGGTAGTCTCGCCCGAGGGATGACGGAATTTGCGAACTCGAGCTTTGGTGCCCGAATGAGTGCATTCGTCAAAGGAGTGCGAATCAAAGCTATACATCTTGGATACCGCAAGACCATCAAAACTGCCTCAAATATGAACGCCAGACAACATTCCTTCCAAACTGACGATTATGGCAAGGTCACTGTCGAGCAATATTTCAAAAGAAGTGTGTTATAATCCTTTTGTTAGGCATACACTCAAATTAACCGACCTCGTCACCTTTTCAGAGTACAGCATAACTCTGCAGCATCCAGAGCTACCTCTTGTCGATGTGGGTGGCCAGAAGTCCAATCTCCTTCCTCCGGAAGTCTGCGAGATCCTTCCTAATCAAGCTTTCCGCGGGAAGCTCACGGACGAACACACCGCTGCCATGATAACCATAGCCGCCAAGCCACCTAACGTCAATGCCAATGCCATCGTCGGGCCAGGTCTCAGCGAGCTCGGGTTCAGGGACGATGCCTCTCCTCTTGGCGCCTTCGGAGTCAGCATCGGCACGGAAATGACGGTAGTGCCGGGGCGCATCCTTCCCCCGCCCGGGATTGCCTACGGCCAAGGGACCCCGCGCGTAGACGACCGCGCCAGCTGGAACCTGCGGGACGTCAAGTTTGCGAAGGGAGGACGACTGGAGAACTGGGCGGTCCTGGTGATTCTCGACGGGAACAGCAGGGATGAGTTCCAAAGCCCCACAGATCCTGAACTGCGCAGCATCATTCAGGGGTTCTCCAGGATGTGCGGTACGAGCGGGATGACTGTGGATAGGAAGGAGCCGCCTGTTCTTGCCGCGCGCTTGCCGCCGAAGGATCGCACGGACCCAACGCGCGCTGCGGCTATTGATGCGATTAGGAACGCGTTGAAGAGTGGTCTGAAGTCGAAGCCAACGTTAGTTATGGTTATTCTGTCGAATGGCGACAAGCACATCTATTCTGGTATCAAGCATCTATGTGATTCGTATCTGGATATTGGTGCGTTCTTGCGACCATTTGTTCTTCACAGCGCTTATCCTTGTCATCAGCTACCGTGTGTGTACACTCTAGCAAGATTCGAAAAGAAAAAGGTTCATTCTGGGGCTGTTATATCTGCCATCCGCGTTTATTCATGGTGTTATGCAGGTCAACTACAGTACTACGCCAATGTGGCTCTGAAGGTGAACATGAAGATGGGAGGTGCTAAGTAAGTAGCTTTCAAATCGTCGAGCTAACACCGTGTCTCACTATATAATAGCCATGTCTTGGATCCCCGGAGCATGGATTGGCTTCTGAAGGCCCCAACCATGATTGTCGGCATCGACGTTACTCATCCAGGGCCAGGGAGTGTCAAGGGGACGCCTTCTATCGCTGCCGTAGTCGCCAGCACTGACCGTACCTTCGCACAATATCCAGCAAGTATGGAAATACAAGAAACGAAGAAAGAGGCGTGTCTGCTCCTTCTTGCCCTTGTGTTATGTGCTGATGAGTCTTCAGATGGTCACCAATTTGGCAGGAATGATGAAAGAGCGTTTGGATTTGTTCAGGAAGAAGAACAGTGGTGCCCTTCCAGACCGTGTACTCGTTTATCGTGATGGTGTTTCCGAGGTACATGTCTGTGGTCACGCAAACTTGGACCTTTTCTCACCGCTTTGTATACAGGGACAGTTCCTGATCGTGCTAGCTGAAGAACTGCCAGCTATCAAGGCAGCGTTCAAGAAATTTGACACTCCTCAGAAGCCATATCGGCCCAAGCTTAGCATCATCATCTGCGTGCGTTCATCGTCGAGTGGCTAAGAGTTTTGTCAACCTAACATACAAATCGGAACAGGGGAAACGCCATCACACTCGATTCTATCCGACTGAGGTGGAAAATGCTGACCACAATGGGAACCCTCGCCCCGGCACTGTCGTTGATAGAGGTGTAACTGCGATCTATGACTTCGACTTCTTTTTGCAAGGTATGGTGTCTATCTTCAGCCACAATCTGCGCGATTTACTTACGAGAATTTGTGCATAGCCCATGGCGGTCTGCAAGGAACCACTCGGCCCACACATTATTACGTCGTCCATGATGAGATTGGCTTCAAGGCCGACGAGCTCCAGGGCCTCACGAATTCCGTCAGCTACATGTTCGCGCGCGCAACGAAGGCTGTCAGTTTGGTGTCACCTGCCTACTACGCAGACTTGGCTTGTGAGCGTGGTAGATGCTACCTGCATAAACTCTTCCAGGGCATCAGTAGCAGTGGCGGGTCGACTGCGAGTGGATCAGAGGAGCAAGTTATGCAAGAAGCACGCACCCTCTGGCATGGCGGCGTTTCGGGAGCCGCTCTCAAGGACACTATGTTCTATCTATGATTTTTTTACTTCGCTGTTGTTCAACACTCTTCCATATAAGTCTCCACTGCCACCAACCACTGCTTCCATGATCTGTCTCTGGATATGTATTCGCGATTCGGGATTGTGTTTTATTATTACATACGTATGAGTATGTAGGATAAAATGCCGCACCTTGTATTATTATCAGAAATGGAAGGATACCTATTTATGATGACTCGAACCAGCAGCTGCACTCATGACAGGGTTGGAAGCCGTCAATGATCAGACTCGAGGAACGTCGAACCCGCAGTTCGTTAGAGTCCGTTGTCGAGGAAGGGTAATAGAAAGTCACGCGTTTGTTACCTATCGGGGCAAATCATTATCATACTCGGTGACTCTCAAGCGCTTGGACTCTGAAGGGCGCAACCATGGCGCAGCTGCTACCACTTTTTCTCACCTATCTCTCTGCCCTCTTCTTTTCTTTCTACCCCTACTCGCCCCGGACAAATCTAACCCATGATGGCTAGTATCATGAGCTATTTCGGAAGTCGCAAAGACCCTAAACAGTCAGCACGAGAAGCTATTGTGACGCTGCGGCAACAGCTACAGATGATTGAGAAGAAGGAGGAACATCTTCACAAAAAGATTGACGACGAGTTGAAGAAGGCCAGAGCGAATGCCCTATCGAATAAGGCTGATGCATATCTAGCTTGTATAGCTCCTTGTCGAAGGTCTGGTCCTGACGAAATATCCTTGCTGTGGTCATCTCATTGTAGTTGCTACTGCTGCTTTGAAGAGGAAGAAAGCATTCGAGGTCGAGCTAGATCGATTAACTGGGACACGATTTCAACTGGAAATGCAAGTGAACACGCTAGAGTCCGTGAATCTAAATGCAGAGACATTGGGTGCAATGAAGAAGGCTTCAGATGCATTGAAAGTTATCCACGGCAAACTGTGAGCATTTCTCGTCCTGAGCTCTTACATGAGGGTGCCAATTAATGCACATATCATGCAACAGTACACTGGATAACGTCGAGGATATAATGTCTGACGTGAACGAACAGCACGCGCTGGCGGACGAGGTCGCAGCGGCGATCGCGAGTCCCATGTATGGTGATACCATGGACGAGGTGGGTATGTTGATGTATTACGTCATTCATGAACTTACACTTCTTTTGAAGGATGAGCTCAAGGCAGAACTGGAGGAGCTAGAGCAGGAGGAGCTGGACATGCGGCTGAGCGAAACAGATCATGCACCCGTCCATTTACCACCAGGATCAGTCAGGCAACCAGAGCGTAAGTATTTTTTTAATGTTCATACTTCAAGAATACTAGCTCATCATCTGTCCAGAAGTAGAAGTACCAATAGACGACGAAGTGGCGCAGCTCAGAGAGTTGCAAGCATCTCTAGCAATGTAGCAACCCTTTGTCCTTTCTCTGATATCATACCCCCTTCATGATCGCTTTGGATTCGCTCCCCTTCTTCTCGCCGCCTTCTTACTATCAATCGCGTTGTATTATGTCTATTACCCATTAGCTGAGCAGACAATGTACGTTTGACGATAATGACTACTTTGATTTGCTATAATATATAGATCACCGGAAGATCAAGGAAGAAGCTGACGCTGCGAAGAGCTGATAGATTTAGATTATGGAATACATTAAGAAATCTCGTGAGTATTAGAATGCAGGCTTTGTTACTGGATCATGCAGACATTCAGGACTACGGATTCCTGAGAATTAAATGTGAGACCGACGGCAGGACATTCAAACGGAGAGTGTGTTTCTCCAGGGCCAAGAATGCGATGGCTTTAAAGAGCATGTAAGGGGATCGCAAGACTCCAAACTTCCCACAAGACAGCCTGCACGCACAGCGAGGACAAGGATTTGCATGCTTGGGCTCGGCAAAGAAGTCGAATAACACGGGCGCTTTCTACCGTAGAATCGGTATTAATTGCTTCAAGACTCGGAAACAGCCGATCCCACAAGGAGGCTTCGGTTAGCTCTTCCTTGCTGAGGTAGCTAAGTATGTCCTTCCTTTAATATAGCTGCGATCCTCGTCTTTCAATACAAGGAGTAGCCGTGGAAGGGCGAGGTTGTAATGGAGATCCACTCAACAGCCAGAGCACAAGAACAGAACCACGATGACGATGCTAGCGTCCCGCAAGAATGTCCAAAACGTAGGCCCTTTCTACACAGAAATCGGTCCTAGTTGCTCCAAACCTCGAGAGCGGCTGACCCTAAAGAGGCTTCTTGTGGTTCTTCCTCGCTGAGCCAGCGGAGTATCTCCTTTTTTGAAGCAGCTGCGGTCTTCATCTTGAACGTCGAATAG
This sequence comes from Nidula niveotomentosa, assembly GCA_036937135.1. Taxonomy (NCBI): domain Eukaryota; kingdom Fungi; phylum Basidiomycota; class Agaricomycetes; order Agaricales; family Nidulariaceae; genus Nidula; species Nidula niveotomentosa. The sequence continues at coordinate 1,025 of JASFDE010000156.1, read as the reverse complement.
CTATAGAAAGAGCAGGATTATGCTCCAGGCTTCTTCATTGTTGTCCAAAATCTCCGCTAATTACTTCAAGCATTAAATTTGGCCATATTCCTCGTCTGCTTTTTGGAGCTGTATTACATTCCTTGCGCACAATCCTCGCGAACGAAGAAATTTATCCTTGGGAGGATATAGCAGCCCTCACGGGGCCCTTATGTTCAACAAATCTGAGCGAGCTCGTTATCGCTATCGACGAGCTGACTGCAGAGGAGTTCTTTGCTAGTTCAAGATCAGCCTTTGGCCGGTTTTCAGTGCTGGAGCAGTTGAGCACTGTTTGCCTGACTGTGTGCACCTGAATATCGCTCCTTCATGCTGGACACCTTAACCAGGTCAAAGCTATGACCTTGGAACGTGATTTGTGCGGTCCATGGGATTTGGAGGCTTTATCAGATGTCCTCCGCACAAGTCTTCCGCATTCCAAATTGGAATCACTTTCGCTCTTCCACACGCCTGTAGAAGATGAAGAAGAATACTAGAATGCAGCTGCACGGCTCATAGTGAACTGAAATGCCATCAGTCCTTTGCAATCGTTTTCCAGCTTGTCAGTATTAAGAACGAAAATTGCCATTCTGCTGATCTCGACGACTCCTTCAACCTGAGAGACATCTCAGCCCATTGGCAGAATCTTCGGATTCTATATCTCAGCGATCATTCTCTGGGATCTGTCCATCCCAAAATGACGTTGTCAGGCATGCTTTCTCTCACTGGATCCTGCTTGTGTTGAGATATAAACGTCACCGTGAACACTCACCTTGATAACACGTGGACCGGCCTAAAGGAACGGGCCACTGCGGCCAGCTTCATTGACCGCTTGGACTACTTTGATCCAAAGCGCGCCATACATTATACCTCATAACGCACATTCACGCTTAGACTATAATAGCTTTGATAGCTTTGACCGTTCCGCTTGTGTAAAAGCAACATCTAACGGTAGCTAACACCTCAGTCGATTATACACTATTGACTGAGGTGAGTTACCGCTTATTCAT
>JASFDE010000155.1:0-34916 GCA_036937135.1 Nidula niveotomentosa | reverse complement strand
GTTAACCCCTATGTCTGAAATACAGGACCTAGGATCAAGGAGGGTGCAGCTTCTTACAAGCTGAAGCCAAGTCCTAAACCCTCTGCAGTGCTTTGTCACTGAACCCCCACCTTGGTGACTCTCTGGGTTTTTCTCCAGAGATTTGTTTCCCATGCTCTGACAATCTCCTCTACCTCCCTCCAGGGTTTTGCAATCATGTGACCTCCAGTCTTTCACCTCCAGAGACTGTTCATGACAAACACTCTTATGAAAGCCCTTCCAGCATGAAGGCAAAATATTTGCAACCACTCTCAGATTGATTGCAGTTTGAGGGGGAGTGTTGGAATTACAAACCACTGTCTAGATATTATGTGGGAAACACAGAATACTATTGGACTTAGTATTGTAGGCATTTAATGCTCCACTATGTATTGTCTTTTTATTCATTTTTGTGGTTGAAACAATATTACTCATTTAACATTGCAGACTACTTTAATATTCTACATTTGTATCTTTACAGATTATGTAGTACTTATGCTTCATAGTGACTTAGGGTCATCTCAGTCCATTCTACTTTGACTGAGGTGAGAACTTGTCACTGTTTTATTTTTATTTGACTTACTGATTATTTGTAGATATTGTTCTTCCAATAGGTATAGCTACTGAATTCCCTTGCTTGACAGGGGTTCTTGCACCCCCATTAATGCAAGTCCATACTCCCAGGATTTGACAAGGGTTCTGGCTTTCCCCAAAAATAAGCCAAAATCTATGAACCCTGGACTCACCAGACCTAAGAATATAATTACTCAACAATGATATCTCATTTTCATGATATCTTACTTCCATTAAAAAAGTGTAAAAAATGTGGGCAATAGAGCCAGTCTGCTACATGTACATTTGATGAACTAGAGGTAGTGTTTAGACCAAGTAATGCTGAGAACATATATACTCATAACCAGTCTTGAATGTGCTGGATAACATTCTAACTAAGGCAGATGCCCTGCGTACGTGGGGTAGACCCGTAGCAGCAGATTTTGTCTTCCAAGTTGTAGTAATAGTGCGGTGCTGATCGTATGCGATGAATGAGCGTCTATCGGACATAACATCTAGTCGGTAAACCTTAACGCCGGAAGATTGGTAGATGCCTCATGATGTATGACCGTGAACATGCAGAGCAGCTATTTCCAGCATGTGCGCTTTTTCTCCTCTATTCCCCTCTACGATGTGCATTTCTGAATCTACTGCACCGGATGCTCTAGGAAAGGTATGGCATCCAGATGACAAAGAGCAGCCAACGCCCAAGCAGCCTAGCGCGACGGAGATTTATCGACCAGATATTCTAGAGACTGTCGAGGCCAAAATCAAAGAGCTGGATAGTGAATTAAGGGAACTCAGTCTGGACATTCATAGTACGTAATGACAATACTTTCTCTGAGGTGGGCTGGCGAGACTGACGACAAGTTACGCTCCTCAGCCCACCCAGAACTTGGATTTGAAGAATAGTATGCGTATTAATCTTCTGCGATTTGTGATCACTTACTGATGCTGAAATTAGCCACGCTCACGACGTATATACCACTTTCATGGAGAAACATGGCTTCAAGGTCGAGAGAAAGTACCACCTCCCCACTGCCTGGCGAGCTACCTTCTCCCATGGATCAGGTGGAAGGACGATTGGAATCAACTCAGAAGTACGCAAATTCCTTCATGGGCTCTTGGCACGAGAATTTGATGCGATATTAGATGGACGCACTAAAAGGAATTGGACACGCATGCGGTCACAACCTCATCGGCATATCAGGCAATTCTTTCCATAGAGTGAAGTTAGTATGTTTGGTTTAATGTTTCCTCATAGGTGTTGCTGTGGCAATTTCAATCAAGGCTGCACTCGAAAAACACGATATATCAGCAAAGATATCTCTTCTCGGCACTCCAGGTCCGCTCCTGCCCCTCAGAGAGACATACGTCCACTAACTCTTGTTTGTAACAGCGGAGGAAGGAGGCGCAGGCAAAGTCATCCTCCTGGAGAAAGGTGCTTACGAAGATATGGATGCATGCTTGATGTACGTGAGCTCTAGCCGACGTCCTACCCTAGGGCCCTTATCCGGTACACCCGATCTAGGTGCCACCCGGCGCCAGGACCTATCGGCTCAGTCAGTCTCAGCAGCTGCCTTGCTCTCCAGCGTATCGTGGTTGAGTACCGCGGACACACGTAGGCAGCCTCTCTTCATGTCGAGAATCATGAGCTCACTCGTTAATCAGAGCACATGCAGCCCTTTCTCCATGGGAGGGCAGGAATGCGCTGGATGCCGCTGTCCTCGGGTATAATAACATCTCCGCTCTCCGACAACAACTGCGTCCGACTCATCGGGTTCATGGAATTTTCGAAGGCAAAGATTGGGCACCAAATAGTGCGTCTATTCTCTCTGGAGTGACTTGCAGGTAGTCTTTCATATTAACTCGGGGTCGATAGTCATTCCTGATTATGCTAAGTTCATGTATATTCAATTTATGTTGAGATTGCTAGTGTCAAATCTAACACATGAATCTATCCAGCTGCTTTGTACGCGCTCCTACCCGAGTAGAGATGCAAGAGACCGTAAAGCGCGTCACGCCCTGCTTCGAGTAAGCTATGTATCTATAACACGTCAAGCCCGATGCTGACATATATGATGAAAAGAGCAGCAGCACATGCTACTGGATGCGAAGTCAATATCGACTACCAAGGTGCTGTGTATGATCTGCGCCAGAATAAGGCCTTAGGTTGGTTGTTTCTCCTAACGGAGAGAAAACAACTGAATAGCCCTGCAGGTGGAGAGGTTGCCAACGTCGTTCTTAACAAGTATGGAAGTATCGACTACGAGTGGGGTATTAAGAGCGCATCGACAGACTTTGTAAGTGGAGATCGTATGATTCTTTGAACCTCTCGCTAATGCTGCTTCGTAGGGTAATGTTACTTACGGTATGTCACTAAAATGCTTGCGAAGAAATCCATCCTGATTCTTCTGCCTCCTAGCTCTGCCCTCTCTGCACCCTGGTTTCGGTGCGCCCTTCCCGCTGTCAACTGTGTTGCTTGGCTCTGACTATCATCTGTGGATGTACACAGCAATCCCTACTGTAAAAGACGGAGGAAACCATACACCTGCCTTCGAGCAAGCAGCCGCAACCGTCGCTGCACACTACGCATGCTTGGACGTGACGAAGGCGCTCGCCGCTACCGGTGTGCGAGTACTCACGGACGATAAGTTCTTTGCTGAGGTACGCTTGCTATTCCGATCCATCATGAGTTTAGAAGCCAATGAGATCATTTTCCGGCAGGTGAAGAAGACGTTCGAAGAGGATAAGCAGCTACGCGGGGGGTTTTGAAGTAGCCTTCACAGCAACAGTGTATCAAAACGGGATTCATAAATGTATGTACTTGTAATGAAAATCAAGGATAGTCCATTTTCGAGGCCCAATGGCCAAGCTTCCAAGTCGTGTTGTGAGCATCTCAAGCCTCATTTTTGATTACCAAAGTTACGGCTCGTATGTTGTCATTTCGAAGACAGGCAGTGGTGGTTCAAAGACGTAAGTTCCGCATATTCTTTATGCAACGTGTAGTGTGGTGTGTTCAACTCCTCTTTCTCATTCGCTTCTCGTGATATAACCGATCAAATTTGCACCCGGATACATCAAATAACGAGTTATAAAGAACCTACTTACCTAAAGTCTTCAAGTCCCCCACTATTGTTGAATACACTGCTCTTTCCTCACTGTACAATGCACTATTTACAAGCTCTCGCCGCCCTTGTCCCTTTCATAGCCCCCTTCACTATCTTCGCGTCCGCAAAGGACCAAGCAATGTGCTTCGAATGTCCGACTCTCTCAAACAAGGAGGACGTTATCCCCGTTCAACTTAGCTTCGTCGGAATATTGTTTTGCGGGTACGTCATTTGATACTGCAAGCTGTCAACGTTGTTCATTTGGTAATATTTGAAAGCTATCCTGTGCCAGGATATTCTGCGGATAATCAAACATCCTGCACTTACGAGCTTTTCGTAGGTTATTTTCTATTTTAAGCTGGTGCTTAAAGCTGATTTAATATCGGGCCTTTCTTAGGAGGGACATCTTGTTAACGATAATGACGATGGTCTCTGTCCTGAAGTTCTTGACTCGACGTGCGCGTAAAGATAGACCACGAAATTCGCCACAGAAGATGTACTCTTATGTACTTACTTTAATGAAAATCAAGGATGGCCCGCTTCGAAGGTCGGCTGATCTGGATAATAATTCAGGTCCTACTCTGAGCCAGCTCCAATATATTACTTAATAAGGAGTGTCAGAATCTTGTGCTCCGTTTCTGAGGCAAGTACTTCGGTGGTGCAGAGATACGAATTAGCTCGTACAATTTTCTTGTCGTCGCGTCAAAGAGTAAGTTCTGACTACTCTAAATGGGATATATATTCAACTAGATTCTTCATTCTAGATGGTATACCCTGATCGAAATTGACTCATTAATGCGTCAGTGTAACGCTATTCGCCCTAGCGGCCTTCTGGTGGACATGAGATATGCATCTACCAGAGTCTATCGCTTACTCCGCCCATCCATTCAGCTAAAAAGGTATGCTGCTTCCTTCTTCCTCGCTCCCTTCAGTTCAAGCGATCAAGGCCCGAACTCGCGTTCGGTTCAGCATCTAGCAAGAAAGTATAAAGCACCGCAGCGAGTTCAACATCTCCCTCACTTGGTTTTTACTGTTCAAGACCTCACCCCGTAGTCATTTCACTATGCGCTATTTCCAGACTCTCGCGGCTCTTGTCCCTCTGGTCGTCCCATTCGTTGTTTTTGCCTCCGTCAGGGCCCAAGATTCTTGCTTCAAATGCCCGAAAATTCAGCACAACAACGAGAACGTGGCTCCCGTCCAAGATATTCCTGATGGAATACTGTTCTGCGGGTAGGTATCGAAATTAAGTTCAAAGTAAACTGTCCGTGACGATTATTCAATGTTGTTTGATAGGTACTTCTTGGGGCCAAAGTATGGTGAAACATACTGCACTTATGACGATTATGTCCGTCATCTTTCCATTTCCGAGCTCGGTGCCAACTCTGATTCATGACAATATTTTATCAGAACGGAACATTAATCGAGGCCGGCGATCCTGAGGCTGGGTACTGCCCTCAAAATCTTACCCCGACGGCATGCATTTAAACGCAGGGCAAATTCGGCAGAGTATAGAGTGTACTTGAGATTAAAATGTAGTTTCCCTGTATATAATATAGCTTTTCTGCAGAATGTTGTTTAATTTTTGACTGGGTAAAGCGCAAGTGATTCCCGGCGTTATTTGCTCAATATTGGTTTCGAAGGCTTCGGCAACTTCGGCTGTAATTCTGAGCCCCACAGTGAGAGCTTCTTCATCACCTTCGCATCTTCTCCAGCGAGAGAACAGTGGTCAAGATTGCACAAGGCCACACGTTATTATGAACCATGTGGTAGAGAAGATCAAGCGAGTGTAGGTTTTTCTCCTTTCTCCTTTGTATGGTTCGTTAATATTTCAACAATTTGTAGCGCAACTATTTCGCTTCTCCCGGAGCGGAGTATATACCATGTCATGGAGATATATGAATGGCTTGGTCCGATTGTCTCATCTGTGTCTCGAGTGCTCGCAATGTCAACTTGCGATAGAAGAAGCTATCTCAAAAGTTCAATCTCGTCTATTGCTGTAAACAGCATGATGACAATAACACAGAGCGCCTCCATACTTTTTATGGACGAAATCTCGCACAGGATCTACCTTCTTTCCTGTAAAAAACGACTTGTATCCCATAGTGCTCTTGTCCTCGTTTATCTCAAATTACTGATCTTATCCAATTGAGACTTTCAATGCAAGTCCGAGGGGTAGAATGGGAGGAGTTTCTCGATTTTTATCGGTATTATGCCTAAGACAGGATGCTGAGCATGAGGACTATGGCTAATATATTGTATGAGGTGATAATCCAACATATGCTTTTGAGTAGAATAACACTGCATATCCAACCCGTGGTGAAGCTTTGGGATGGTATACATGGTATTGCAAAGGAGAAGAGGAAGCCTACTGCTTGCAAGATGCAGAAACGTGCCGGCAGCATAGAAGGCAAATAGAAAATCTCCAGGAGACTTCGGCGGTGGCACAAACCTTGGAAAGCAACGGCATCAGGAGAAGCCTATGCAGGAGATCGCCTGGAATTTAAGCCGTATAAATATTCATAATGAAAATCGGGAAGTAATTCGCCAGAAGATCTTAGCAAAGCCTCGTCAAGTCCACATCAAGCCGCAAGGTCTCTCTGAACACAACTAGAATAGAATGGAGTCTTTTAAATCAAATATTCTATATATTCCTCAGGACTCAAATCAAAAGGTTCTTGATTCATTCATCTTGGTAGATGGGATCTTCTACATCTTCCATGTCACCGTCGAGAAAAACCATGAAGTCAATTATCGGCTCAACGACGTAGTTGAGAAGTTGGGGTTCCCATTGCAAGACAAGTGGTGATTCACAAACATTATGCCTGTAGACATAACACTAAAGGTCCCCTAATCACGGGAGAAGAATTTGCGGGATCTTGTGCCGTCCTTAGCATAAGTCGATCCAAGTCGATCCTGGTATTGTCACCAGTCATCTATCTTCTCTGTCAACGCAAAATTGAATATAATGTAGTTACTTTATATAATTTTTTTTTGGCTGCTCATCTCGTAGTTTCGAGTCGGCGTCCCTGACGCATGAGTAAAAAAAAAAGCCAACTTAGATGACATATGTACTCTGCATACAAGGTACATTCTTCAGATTCAAAAATAGTCCCGGTTTGTGATATAAATAGACATTAATACCTTTTTGACCATGAAAAGCGCTGAAATTATTAGGATTGGAAGCCTTCCATACAATTGGCAGCGTTCACCGGGCCTCGACTCTTCGTGAACCATTCGATATGATTGGCTGGAGTGTGGCTGTGTGGGTCTGGCCATGGGCCCAACACGCGTCAGAGCTCGATCAAAATCAGATGACTAATAATACATTGCTTGTCCTGTTCCTCGTCGTGTAGGTGAAACTGCTGCATCGGTTGATCCGACCACCATCCTACTACTCTCCTTCGCAAGTTCTAAATACTTAAGTTAAGCCTATACCTTCCCATCGAGGTTCTTCCCTGTCTCGTAAGTTCTACTAGTAGTGCTGCTATCTACTCTGCATTGTGCTGAATCGTTATCGTGGTTGCTACGCACAGTAACTGCTCTTTCACTCTACAACACTGTGTATCGAGACTTCTTTGCCAACCATGTCTACCTCAGCCTATCGGCGATCTTCAGCTGCGAAATTACCCGCAGTCTTGACGCAGCAGCAAGAGGATATGCAAGAAGACCAACTTAAGCTACACGCTTTGTCACCCGTCGACCGCCCCAGGCCCCTCTCCGCCGTCTGCCCGCGCCCCATCCCCAACTCCTACTGGGCTACGCCCCTCCTCCTCGCCTGCGAGTACCCATGGACGCCCAAGAACCCCGGCCGCCCCAAGCTCGACTCCCTCCTCCGCGCCGGCGTGCGCACATTCATCGACCTCACCGAGAGCGGCGAGCTCCTCCCCTACACCTGCATCCTCTCCCAGCGCGCCATGCTCCTCAGCATCGATCCTGCCACCGTCGAGTACCATCGCTTCCCCATCCGCGACCGCTGCCTCCCCGAGTCTCTCGAGTACATGTACAGCGTGCTCGCCGTGCTCCATGACAACGAGCGCCGGGGTCGAATTAGCGCCGTGCACTGCCGCGGGGGCATCGGTCGCACCGGGATGGTGATTGGGTGCTGGCTAGTCGAGAGCGAGCATGCCAAGACCGGCGAGGAGGCACTGGAGATCATTGATAAGGAGTGGCGCACCGTCGAGAAGTGCAAGCGCTATCCGCACAGTCCGGAGACAGGCCCCCAGTTCGAGTTCGTCCGCTCATTCCACGCGGCACCGAAGGCGCACATTAGCGGCTGCTTGTGAGATCTGAGCCGTTGATGGCGGTCTCTTTTGTCTTCAGCGGAGCTGTCGCTGGTCTTGGGGTAATTATCTTTCTACGTTTAAAGAACCGCCACTTACGCTTGACACACAGACGAAGTAGGTCCATATAATTGGGCTACAGCGCACATGGGCCCCGGGGTGCCTTATCTGGGCCCTTCCATTCCTTATCGGATTTCCCTCGTCATAACTACACCCGCGATATCCTATGTATGGCATTATTGGAATGGAGCAAGGCCGTATCGCCAATTGTACCCTCCCCGGTATCGCAGGCCATACCCTCTGGAGAATAGACGTACACGTATCACAGACCTTCGACAACGGACGGACTTTGGCCAATAGACAATTGTATATACCATGGAATGGTTACCCGTTTACTCGGTACCCCCACTGTATTTTTAGTCGCATTATAAATTATGGGAATGGGCATCTTATTTTTCTTCCAATTACTCGCGCGATGCATTGGGGGAGAACACGGGCAGCAACGCGCGTGATTACCTTTCAGGCGAGCGCACCTGGTCCTGATGTCTATGGGTTATGTAATTGTTGAATGGATGTTTGAGTCTGATTCTGAACGGTCCTACTTTTTATTCGCAGTGCTCGTCCAACTATTCACCACGGAAGCGTGTCCGGAGGTGAGAACAGATGCATTCATGAAAGGAAAGCGATCAACTAAACAAGGAAAGACGACAGCGGTACTTTAAGGGAGCTAATAAGGACATTGCTATATGCATCACCCTTCGTGTTCCTCGCTCAGAAACGGGGCTCTTCTTCTAAGTCCTGCCGTGGACATCATTTTGGCGTGTTGAGATTGCAAAACATTTCCCTAAGTCACGTTCTCCAATCAATATTAGCAAAATGAAGTCACGTTCAAATACTCACAGTGCCCAAAATCATGTCCAATTTAGTTGCAGTTTCTTTTGCCCTGTCCTGGGTTTTCTTGATATAATTCTGCGCCAACTGCACATCTTCCGGCCTGGGAGTGCACCTGGTTATCCCAGCCCTGCAAATTCCTCCTTTCTAATAATCATATATATGGGCGCATCAGAATGTGAATGCATTCTGAATAAAGATATCCCGCTTACAGCTATGTTAACATTTCCGGGTACCATCACTAAGTTCTCAGGTGAATTAAGCGCGAGCTTCATCGTGTTCCATTTCGCATCTTCGACTTTCCTAAATATTACGCATTCTTTGTAAAAGTCTGAATCATTTTTCTCTATATGATTAGACTCACGCCTTCGCTTTATCGAGCGTTGTGACCAAGCTTTGCGCTTCAAAGATGCGATCTATTTATTCCTAGTTAAAAACTTCTTCAGTGGCCATTATTGAATCAGAAGACACCTGCGTGATATGCGTCCGATACTTTCGCCGTTACTGGGACTTTCTTGACTATTGCCGACTTCACACCCAAGTCGTACATGTTCTCGTTCTGAGTAGCCTTGCCCCAGTAAGTGGCGCTCGACTGCTTCACCTCTGTATTCTTAACCGGAGCAGATGGTACAAGGATGCCATCGAAAGTAGAAAGAACAATGGAGGCGGAGAAGAAATAAAATATCAGCGACCAGCGTATTGAAGTAATTGAACTTGGAGAAAGGTAGAAAATAAGTGAAGAAGTTGTGTAGGACCAGCCTAAGGAGCTTTAGAAGAACTACAGCTCCTTTTACATGATTCGAATCCCTTGAGGTTTGAAATTTAGGCTCAATAGAGTTCAGAGAATTGCGAGCTTTCCGGCAGCTCAAAACAAAAAAAAATATGAGCGTTGGTTTCCACAAGACATATCCCGTACCCAAAGCTCATTTCTGACATCGCTTGCTCATTTTCAGGAGATTTGAAAACACATCATTCTTGTTTTTTGTTTCCAACACTTCAGTTGCGCATTATGAGAGTATTATTGACGTTTAAATAACAGGTCTTCTTCCTCTGCGTATCATTTCAACACACTGGTTGGTTAGCAATGTCTTGGAAGTCGATATCTGGATAAATCACCAATTTATTACCATCGCATATTGAGCTAGCCACATCCTTCTTGAAGATATCATAGTGAAAGATAGACATCTGATATGAAGTTTCTGACTTCGGCGGTCACCGCCTACTGGTGAATTTTAAACCCGGATCGACCACTGTATGGAAGGAACTCCAGAGCCGCCCTCCAAGCAGATCCTTGATTATGCTGAGTATTCCCCCGCTCCCTGTACGTGCAGATTGCGTGCAGAATTAAGTACTGTCCGCCGCTACTACACTGGGTGAATCATGACATCTTGAAACGCGCTACTAACGATACACATTGAGACTTGGTTGAATCTGGTCATTTTCTAAGTTTACAATTGATTGGGCGGATTCACACTTCAAGTACGTTTTTGAAAACGCGGAGGCTTGGAGCATTTATATTAGATCTCATCCCCATCCGTTCTCAGGTGCTTCGGGACAGGCGGACCGAGAGCGATTAGTTATTGTGCGAGACCTTCCCGGGCCAGTGAGCCGTGAGGATTTGTCGTCGAAGACAGTCTGTGTCGTGTCAGCTATCTGACTCACAGGTCACTATACCATCTGATTTTCCTATCGGAAGCAATTCGGCCCTGTACTCGACGATGTATTATGCGAAACATATTTCTCATTCCGCTTTCATCCACATATAATCACACTGGCGCTGTTATCAGCGCTCTTGAACGTTGTACAAGGTAAGCAGCTGCCCAACTTGCGGACGACGAAAATGTGAAAGATCATTATAGTTTGTGTTGCTGTCTTCCGCAGACTGGGTTAGTCGATGGCCTCCAAGCCTCTGAAAGATGTACTTCTCGTTGGATTCGGTGCTGTCGGTGCTATCTGTACGTCGAATTCGCAATAAGCTCACGATAGGCTTAGTGAGGAAGCTCATTCAACGGGTCATTGTAGATTCTCTGATACTAAAACGCAGTGGCCTCGCCCGTGTAACAGCGGTGGCTCGGAGCAATTATGATGCAGTGAACAGTGAGTGCAGTCACTTCCTGATCGAACCATCTGCTAAACCGCGCTATCAATATCGAAGCACAAGGCATGCATTTCAAGAGTGCGAAATATGGCGAGATCACAGGTTGGAAGCCTGACCGCCGTGTGTTATAGTTTTCTTGTCCCAACGCGCGATGTTCCCGCAGTACTAATCGCGATACGAACTAGTATCGAAATCTGTCTCCGATGCCGCCGATCGACCGTATTCCTACGTGTTCGTTACCACCAAGGCCGTTCCGGAAGTGCTACAGACGTCCAAGATGCTGGCGCCGCTTCTTTCATCGCCATATACAGAGCAGCATCCTCAGCCTATCTATGTGTTACTGCAGAACGGTCTGAACGTCGAAGTGGAGCTATACAACGCCTTGAAAGCCCTTCAGAAAGGAGAACCACGGATTGTCAGCGCGGCAGTGTGGATAGGGACGAACTTGCTTGGGCCAAATGTGGTAGAGCATAACGATTTCGTGAGTGGCTATGGATCTAAAATGTGCTAATGGTTACTTGACTCACGCTCTCGTGCAGGATAGAGTATGGCTTGGGATGTATAGATTTAACGATTTCACAACCACCACCAACACACCAGAAGAAGCTGCGATATTAGAAGACGTTGGTGGTATACTTGAAGCTGGAGGAAGCACTGTCACGATTTTCCCGGAGATCCAGCGAAAGAAGTTTGCGAAGAACTTTTGGAATGTCTCTTTCTCATCGTTCACGACTCTCACTAAGTACGTCTGCATTTCTATCTTTGGCGTGCAAGAGTTCTTATAATCGTCCGCCTATAGCTACAGGATTCCTGCTATATTCCGCCCACCTCCGACAGATCTATCAGCGCCCTATGAACCCTACGTGTCTCCTACTACAGCGGACCTTATCGAGAAATACACGATCCCGAATATAAGAGCAATACTCTTGGAGCTTCTAGCCGTAGGTAAGTGGTATTCTACATCCAGATCTTCTGGCAGATTCCTGACACCGCTACTCTCAGGCCGTGCTCTTGGTTTTCCGGATTCTGAAGATGGACTGGCTTATTCATTGGTAGATGACGCTATAGAGCGTACTAAGGCACTGCACATAGTACCCAACAGCACGCACAAGCCCAGTATGCTCCTGGACGCGGAGAATGGCCAGCCGATAGAAGTGGAGGTGATAGTTGGGGAGGTCGTTCGGATGGCTAGGGAGCATAATGTCGATGTTCCAGTAAGCATTCGACATTTTACTTTTTGTTCGCTTGAGCATTCTTCATCAATATTCGTCTTTGCAGCGGGTGGAGACGCTATATGCCCTGTTGTTGATAGTACAGAATCAGATCTTAAGAAAACGGGAGAGTCAATAGCGGTGAGTACGGCGAAGATGACTGTGTATTTTACATATCGTGAAACGAGGCAAACATATCCTATGAAATTTTTTGAAGAAGGTAGCGGGTAGTTCACCTTTCTGCTGAGTGAAGAGAAGATCAAGTGTCGAAATATTCTTCGTGTACTGACAGTGGTCTCGAATATCGAGCGATTTCACTTTGCATTATCGGGTCATTTCGAATGTTAAAATTGTGGTCTACGTAGCCATTTCAAGCCTTGGACTAGGCGCTGCAGCTATCAGATTTCAGAGGTCTGGACGAAATCGTTGCTCCCGAACTGAGATCAAATGCAATTCATAATAGGAAAGCGAACAACTAAAAAAGGAAATATGAAGCATTATCGATGCTTGCGGTCGGACTTGCACCTGTGGATGTCTCTGGCATGATTCGAGTCTTCTTGATACTGTCGGGCCTGGTTCCCCAATTATTATTTTTGGCTATCTTCAACTCGAAATTGGTATCCTAGTAGAGTCAACTGCAGTGATCCTGAAGTGACCGAGCAATATAAAGGTCTCCCTGATGATCGGCGCTACAGTGGCACGGTGGACGCTGTAGCTTAAAAGCACAGGAAAGTACAGTACACATGTGTATGGTGAAAATCTTTCGGGGATATAAATATAGCTATTCAGTTAACCGCTGGCTTGACTGATTCAACAGAGCTGATGCAGATGAAGTGGTGATATACATGATCAAAAGATTGCGGGTTTAAGTCGCATGTTCAACTGCTTCAACTAATGTGTACGGACGAAGGATGGAACTTTGGTCTGTCTTACTCTTCATTGAAGGGAGAAGTTTACTAGTCTAGAGTATTCTATGTGATAACGGTAGCAGTTCCTTCTAGCCTCTGAGACCGAGTTTGAAATTTTCAGAGTAGTGTAATAGCCTCTGAGCTGAACAGTGATCATCAATAAGAGTTAACGACTCGGCGAGGCGCTACGTCAAATTTCCGATGATATAGGAGATATGTTGGAGATGCTCATATCACAAGGGGGTGCGATTCTTGAAGGAGATCAGATCTTGCGATTGTAGAATTTATTTCTTGCGTTTCTGCATGGATAATTGTGTTTCCCTGATCCTTTCCATATCTGTTATTGTACTTGAATAAGAAGCATCCAAGGTTATTATGTTTTAGGAGTTCAAAAATCGGTTGATGCATTTATATAAATTTTGGATGTACTGGCAGAGTATGTATGGTAAAAGCAGCTAGCCCGTTCACGCAGCTATCTCGATATTACTATCCTCGTGCTTCTCTATCAGTTGAGAATCCTGCTTAACACCAGCTTTATTTAATATGGCATTGTGTTCAGATTGGATCCGTATCGGTAAGCGTCGGTAAGGTAAATTCAAATATGCAAATAAATACTTGTCTTGCCCACAATTTTATCAATTTCAGCTGCAGTTTCTTTGCCCCTAGACTTGGTATCTTTCAAATATCCCCTGTGCCAACTTGACGTCCGCTGGGTTGGGATTGCACCCTTTCAGCCCAGTGTTGCAAACTCGGCCTTTCTAATGGACGAAGGCATATTAGTTTTTAACATCTTGTATCTGGGCATCCCCTTACAGCAGTGTTCACGGAACCGTCTACCATTGCCAAGTTATTTGAAGCATTGATCGCATTCTTGGTTTTTGTCCACTTTTGCTTCCTGAGAGTCCTATATGCCAAACACCTCTTTATTAAAATAGGAATTAATACATTTACTGCCAGACTCACGCTTGAGTATGTCCGGCACCAGAGAGTGCTTTGGCTGCAGTCTGTGCTTCGAGGATATGATCTGTGGATTTCTAGTTAAAACTACATCAACAATTATCGATAACACCACACACCTGCATGATATTTTCCTGATACCATCTTCGATGGGGTTTTAACTTTGTTGATTTTGCCTCCTTTGAGGCCAAATATATACGAGTTCTTCATAGCATTTTTCCGGTAGTTAGTGCTTGACTTCTTCAAATTTGAAGCTTTGATCGCTTGCTTTGCCTTTGCTTGCTTAGTGGGTGTAGCTGAGGCCTATTTTCGAGCACCAGGTTTTTTTGCGTTCGAAGTGGCTGGTGCACCGGGACGAGCAGGTCTCGTTCGCAGGTTGTAGGCAGATTTGAGTAAGCGTCCTGATCGTGTCACTGCCCTGCAGTCAACAGCTCCGTCGACAGGAGCAGGTAGTGCCAGAGTACCATCAAAAGCAAGAAGAGTGGCAAAGGCAGCGAAAAGATAAAATATAAGCGACCAGCGCATTGAGTAGCAAGAAGAAGGTAAGTGAGTGAAAAAGTTGCAAGGGACCAGCCGAAGAAACCGCAGAAGACCATTGACCTGCTTTTTAAGTATTAGAAATCTAGATGTCTGAATTATGAAACTTCCATCAGTTGCGAATTTTGAGATCTTACTTGAAGCCTGAAGGGATCTGAAGGATGATCTATTTTGTGCATGACTAAAGAGCGAGCACTTGAGAGAAGGTGATACGCCTTTTTTACACAGCACCTCATAGTCGGAATCTTGAAATAGCTTATAACCATAGTCGGACTCGAGGTCGTAGAAAAGGAGAAGTGTTAGAGAGGCCCCTAAATCCGTGCCAAGCTAGACGCTGGAGATGAACGTGATCATTGAGGTATAGGTAGGATGAGCTTCGCCGATGATTGACATTGTTGCATCGAGATATCTATCTAACGAAGTCGAAAATGCCGGTGGATAAAGAGGGATGGGTTTCCTCAAAGCTCCATTTGAAGATGATTTCAGGGTGCCAGCCTAGAAGTTGCATGTGGTTGGAAGGAGGCTACAGTCTGATGGTCGACCCAGTTGGTATGAGCGGGGGATGATCAAGGTTGATAACTATGTGTACGGTGTTCAAACGGTGTTGCACTGGCAGGACACCCGACCTTGATGGTATCGATCAACTTTAGAATCCGATCCGAATCATGTTGGGCCACGCCTAGGCCATTGTCAAAGTCAGCTCTGAAGTTGAGTGCTGATCGGAGTGCTGCCAAGGTGGCTGGCCACTGCCCCAGTAAGTGGAGGCAAAATTGCAAATGGCATATTTTGCAACAGCTTCCGAATCAAACAAATATCACTTTAGTCTCACAAGTAGCATTTCCTTCTTCCTCATCGTATATACTAAGAGCCTTCTATATTCCCAATTCAATCATATGTCTTTTTAAAAACCTTGAGCGCAAAGGAAACCCAAGACAAGATCTCTCAAGCGATCAGATGGTATGTTCAACACAGAAGACAACTCCACGACATCCCACGTTGGCAAGCAACAAGACGACATGCTTCTGGCAAGTGAATGTTCCTCGAGCATAACATGGCAGTGACGCACATAAGCTTTAGTTGAGCAACAATTTTGAGACTTCAGTCCACCTAATGATGCTTGTCAAACTCGCGGCACGCTTCTCACCATTTGCTTCGTCATTCATCCTCTTTTTGTTTCTTCGAACACACGTCTGTCATATGGGAATCATTTTGCTGGTATAACTTTCTTTGGATCTCTTTTTAATACTGGAACTATCGATTCGCTCAGCGAAACAATTCTCCCTGCATGTGTCAATGAAAACGCAGTAAAACATCACTCGCAAGTTGCATTGCATGATTAATGGGGTATATTATTGTAGTACTTGTAAGTTCGTTATGCTTTATCTCATTCCCCTTAATTTATCATAAAAATCGTCGACTGAATCCAGAGATTTACTTGTTAATCTCCTGCTGGGCCTCGCCCTTATCATGGCGGATGTTTCCTGGAAACGAATACAGGTGAGAACCGGTCGACTATAAGGTCGAGAAGAGGTTAACGTACCAGAAGTTTGTTGTTGCTTGTCACCAGTGACAGCGCCGACGATGGAGTCTTTCTTGCCGGTGATGCGGTCAGCGGTGCCCTCGACGTATCCTTTGGCCTGAGCAGCATTGTACTCAGCCTCGCCGGTGGCGTGCTCCTCCTTGCCGGATTGTTGCCATGAAGTAGCGCCGGTCAGGTTACCGATGGTTTCTACAACGGTGCCCTTTACAGAGTGGAATTGACCGGAGGTCTTGCTATAAACAGAAAGATGGTAAAAATGCAATACTCGCTGAAAAAGTGACAAGAATGCGTACTTGGGCTCGCCGGAAGCGGTGTTGTTAACGGAAGAGTTGGCAGACATTATGTTGTGAGAGCTTGAGAAGAAACTGAGTAGAAGTTGGTTTGTGATGTGAGTAGTTGGTCGTGTCTTTCCTCTCATGAATCCTTCTTATTTTATACTTCCTCACCCGGATCCACCGCAGACGTTGTGGAGCTCCATGATTTACTCTACAGGACGTGCGAAAAGTGAAATCATCCCGGGAAGTGTTGTCCCGATGCCGGTGACGTCACTTCAACAGGACGACGACTTCTCTTCCAAACTACAGCAAAGCACCGGTTGCTTCCTCCACTTGTGTCATCATGACGTCTGGTGACGGCACATTTCATCATGAGCACCACTACTGCTGTGGTCCAATCCTTCTCCTCATGCAAACCTTCTCAAACTCCTCCGGGATGGCGCCCGATGAGACTCCAGCGGAGTCCAGTGCCCCAGCTGCATGTGCGATAGCGTATACGTCAGGAGACTGCGGACACTCCCGTATATAAAAAGGCTGGAATTCGTCCAAGTAGATTCAGAATTCACTATACACTTACAAACTTAAACCAACTTAACAATCACCTTCATATCATAAACATGTCTTCCTCTACCAACAACACCTACTCCGGCGAGCCCAAGTAAGCCTACTTTTTAACTTTAACTTTCAATTTTACTGATCTTGTTTCTTTTTGTTTTTAGCAAGACCTCTGGTCAATTCCACTCTGCCAAGGGCACCGCCGTCGAGACTGTCGGTAATTTGACTGGCGCCACTTCATGGCAACAGTCCGGCAAGCAGGAGCACGCTGCTGGCGAGACCGAATATAACGCTGCTCAGGCCAAGGGCTATGTTGAGGGCACCGCTGACCGCGTCACGGGCAAGAAGGACTCCGTAGTCGGAGCTGTTACCGGCGACAAGTCCCAGCAAGCAGCTGGTATGTCGTTTTGTCTCCTAAATAATATTCACTCGATTCTTATTTGTTTATTAATAGGCAACGCCCGCCACGATAAAGGCGAGGCCCAGCAGGAGATCAACAAGTAAACAACTACATTGTACAACCCGCAATTTTAACGACGCATATTTAATACCCAATACCCTAGTGTACATTACTTGTAGAACACACTCTACGTCTTGAATAAACGTATAATAGAGCATAGCTTATTGTTACGAAGCTATCTTTGAAAATGTCGAGAGAATAGCTAAGCATCTCGTAATTGCAATCTGTAAAGAAACGTCGTCATAACTGAAATATATTCATGCGGATTCAAATGGAATTATTAATAGTTCGGGAGGCAGCTTATAGCCACCATATCTTGTTGAACACCATGATATTTACATGCCCAGTAGTCAGCGTGCAACTGGAGAATCCATATAACAGAGCTTTGAGATACTTATAATCGAAGAAGGAAACGACTACGCCGTGTGCGTTTTGTCCTTCCATTCTTTCAGAGCGGCATCCACAATTTCCGTCATCCTCAACACCGCTTCTTCTTCCAGAGTCCGTCCAATGAGCTGCAATCCCACCGGGCAACCTACAAATAACTCCGTTTTATCTGTGAAATATTAGATCAATTCAGGACTATTTTGAACAGAACTGCTCACATAATTTGAAGATCATTTCATCCTCATAGTTGTAAAATTCGTGTGGTTCATGAGGAATGTCCAGTTCGTGATCAACGCTCGTCACAGGAAAGACTGATGTGGTGTAATCTAAGGCATTACACAATGTCGTATAAAACGAATCTCTGGGATTGTAATATGAGAAAACCCGCCGAATAATTATTGCAATAGAACGTACGAGTTAAATCCATGAGGAACCGCAGTATATGCCACCGCTGGAGATATAATGGCGTCTACTGGACGGTCTGTTCCTGTACGACTTTTTGTCCTTTCCCAATGATCCAAATGAGACTTCTTGAGTTCCCTCTTCTCGTCATGTAACTGCCAAAGCTAATGGTCGTTTATTCAGGACATGAGCGGAGGGAAAATAAGAATAGCCCGTAGACCATGTTAACTCACGTCGTATGCCATTCTGTGCTCTGGAGGATCACCAACGAGGGACTTTACAAATGGTTTATGCGGCTCATGTTCGAATTCCTGAATCTCTTCATCTGGAGATGGCACCATGGTTACAATGAGTGGTTCGCCGGAAAGCTCGCATTGAGTTCGATAGTCGTGATTTCCGTCTGCTACAAATATGGTTTCCTGTGGTCGACGAAGCCATAATTTAAATTTGACACAGAGATAGAAACAGAGTATGTTCTTACAGCATTCTTATAGATATCTAAATGCCGGTGCGATTCCCAATCAATGACTATTCAGAAATAACGTCAGGTTTGGGCAGAGGTGAAAAAATAAAAATAAAAATAAAAAGCGAACCTTTATGTCCAGCTGCTTCTAACGCTGCCTTCGTCATTCTCATGGCCCTCACCAACGGTGGATGTGGTCTTACAACGCCATTATCCCACATAATGGCAAAGCACAGCTGTGAGCCCTCTCCACCATGTTCGCCGAGATTATACTCCCAGTCGTCCCAAGGCTTCCTAATGGCTGTCGGATCTAGCCTCCATGGTTTTGCATCAACAATAGCCTTCGTGAAAGCTTTCACACCAGAGAGGGAATTCGTCATAGGCCCCAAGACAGAGAGTATAGATTCTTGTCCGGATAGTGCATTGGCTGCACCATAATATGGCAAACGACCATACGAGGGTCGAAGTGTATAGAGGCCACAGAAGGCTGAAGGAATACGCAATGATCTAATATGAGATATGATATGAGAACGGCAAAAAAATAACCTAGGAAATAGGACGAACCCCCCAATGTCCGTTCCTACACCCAGCGGACTACCCTTCATAGCGAGGAGCGCACCTTCGCCACCCGAGGATCCTCCTGGCGTTAGTTCACGGTTGTACGGGTTCAAAGTACGCCCGAAGACGTGATTGTGTGTCTCTCCCCACTGAGAAATGCATTGTGTGGAGACTTTGTAACGGAAAGGAAACGGGCAGACGCTTACCATCAACGTTTGAGGAACATTAGTTCGCACAAATGGAACAGCACCACATTCATAGAGAATCTCCACCAGCACACTGTCATTCTCGGAGTATTTTCCGATGCCAGAAACGTATCCTGAAGGCATCATCGGCCAAAAGAACATCAGTAACCCGCTTGGACTCACCCATTATAGTTTCAAGGCCCTTCATCGTGAATTGGTCTTAAATATGTTTAGTAAGAAGTATATACGGGGCTAAGAAAGTCGAAGATGTGTTCACCCTTCAATGATATTGGTAGACCATGCAGAGGTCCGACTACTTTACCAGTAGTTGCTAGGACTTCATCAAGGTATTGAGCCCGTTCCAAGGCGCGATCGACGAAGATCTCCGTGAGACAGTTCACCTAGGTCAAAATTCACATCTCAGTCGCGGTTTACGTCGCCATGGATGGCTTCCCACCAGCTGATGGGCGATAACGGCACGTTTATAGAACGCAGTAGTCACTTCCACGGAACTCCATTTTGACGTGGCAAGTTTGTCCAGAATCACGTCGACGTCGACGGTTTCAGTTATGGATAGTTCGTGTTCTGTTAGAATACCACTTGTTGCAGGAATGTCCATCACGTTGAGCTGAGAAGCAGGAGGAGGGCGCGTGAGAAGCCAATCCTTGGGAATGGCATCCAGCTGGACCTGTCTTCGTTCCGCGCAGAGTGTTTTCCAGTGAGGCTGGTCGGCAGAGTTCATAGTGATTGGAGAGAACTCCTAATTACTATCACGCGCCGGAAGAACGGGGTCGTGCTTAGGAGATCACGCCAACAGATGCACCAAAGAAGAGCACTGAGACGGTGACATCATCATCGAAGGACAATCCCGAATGGGGAGCACCAGTGATTAATCGATGGATAGAGTACAATGAAGTACTCATGAGAACCTAGTGGATTATACAGAGGATTCGGGGGATCCATCTTATGGTACATCTAAGGTGGTCGTTTTTTCTGCAAGTACGTCAAAAAACTATTCGGTTCAGAGGCCAGCAAGTGGTGTCGGCCCTTTCCGAAATCGGCACTGTTTAGCGTTGTTGACCAAAGCCATCTCCATCCAGTACAGAGCACTACATAAAAATATGGAAATGAGTTAATATGCTAGGCACCAGATGTTATATATCGTGCGCGCAGCTGGTACCTTGTACTGTACTAGTATATATTATTGTAGCTTCCGATACCACTTGAGGAATCATTTAAAGTCACTGACTTTTCACTTAAAAAAACGGTATGTCTCACTTTCGAAGGAACTCTTACTAACTATTTTTAAAAATGAATGATGAGAGTGGGATTCGAACCCACGCCCGAAGACTAGAGTAGTTCCTGTGAAAGGTCCTAAATCTAGCGCCTTAGACCACTCGGCCATCTCACCAGTTGAAAGAGAAGACATTCATATCAATATATAGTAAAGTGTACACCTCGACTGGACATAATTGCAAAAGAATCAAGAATTAGATACGTACATGTGAGCCTACAACCAAATTCACCTAGTATTTGCATTTGTATGAAATTAGGGTACGACTGAAGATATCTGCAAGACAAGTAGGTCACAATTTGAACAGAAGAAGCGTATGAAATCCAAAGACAAAAGAGTCTGCATCAACCCATCATTTAGCCGTGTATTCAAAAGTTAAAACACCCTCATCCAAGATTTCTATAGGGCGATCGGTATCTGATTAGAGCTATTAAATGTGAATTCTAGCCATAGCCTTTTCATCTCCAAAGATATATTCTGAAACAACGTCTGCATGAGTAGGTTCGGATGCTGTTGAATCAAACACATCTTCATCCAGATCGAATTCTCCATTAAAAAAACTCTTACTCCTTCTGCGCAATGAGCCACCACCACAGAATGTTCTGTCAATCTATAAAATGGATCTCAGGCCGTACATCACTTGTCGTAAAACTTTAAAACCTCACATCGAATGAATACCTAGATTCTATACTCGAAGGGCCGGAACCATCCCGTTCTGACAGTGTAGTAATTGTTTCTCGTCGGCCATTACAACTATGCCCACGTCTGCGTATTGTTCAAACGAACGCTATCTTATTTTACATCTAGTTTCTAAACAACAACGAAAGACCGTCGCCATGAGTGTCATCGCGCATAATTGTATTCTGAGAAAGACAAAAGAGAATTCGAAGGGATGTGTGAGCTTTCACAGTAATCACTAAAAAAGTATGACTGAACTTGAATCATATCAGAGATTTTCAACTTTGTTTTACATGATAAACTAAATGCAAAATGTAAGTATTCCCAGTTGTTACTGCCTACATAGTTCCAAGAGGTCCGAGAACGATTAGAGGGAGACGTTCGGCATAAAATAAGAATAGTAATAATGTTAATGTTAAACGAGTATGTACGAGTACAACGACAGAACATTCCCAAAGGAGATGGAACAACGAAAGCTAGTGTTCTCAACTTAGGAGAGAGTTCAATGGAAATTTACTATTATTGGTGACGGCTACTGGGTGAGCACCATCGTTGGCATCTGGGACACATTTATTTTCGTAGGGCTTAGTCTTCGACGGTCCATGAACCCGCGATCGCGGACCATTCGCTGCAGGCCGGCGGGCTGCACTAGCCTGCGGGTCAATCTCGCGCAAGTACGCTCCGACGAAATCTCTGGGAAATTCAATATTATATTAGAAAATGCTTCAAGCTGTAAGTCCGGTATGGTCGAAACCACCCACCTGGCGATATGAATCCCTTGTTTGGCGAGCTCGGTTTTTATCTTCCTTGCTCCCCATTTACCTCGTGGATCTTTTTCCCGGATGAGTTTCTTAATAATATCGCATTTTTCGTTATCGCTGAGTTGGCACTTGCGAACAGTTTTCACGGAGTATTTATGTATGTGGCGCTGCAAGGTACGCAGACTGAAAATTTTAATCAGGTAAGCTTTGAAGGCATAACTATATTACAGTGCTTACCAGACATTGTAGTTATGATCGCGCTCAAGCATTTTGGGGATGTCTTTCTGCAGTTCCTCTTTGTTAATATATTCCTGGATAATCTGAACAAGGTAAGGTAATTCTGTAGCTAATGAAGTATATAATGTCAGATAATGGAATATATCCAATAGGATGTGCAAAAAAAAACTTACTTACGGGTCGTCGTCGGCACTGAGAAGCACAAACAGGATGGCTTGCTTTGAGCTTGGTGGGGGTTATGATAGGGGGCATGTTTATGGAGAGTATGAGAGACGAAAAGATTCAGCGTCCAATTTATACTAAGTGCCTGGGTAGAAGCGGGGACTTACTGATGCTGCTTTGGCCTGGAGTGAATAGTACACAATTGACATGTCGCCGAAGTGTTGTCCGTGGAAGGTCAGCGCACACGTGGGAAAAGTGCATCGTTACCAGTTGTATTGTTCAAGAACTAAAATTAGCGAACGCTATTACATGTTCCATAATGGCTCTTTGTTTCGACTGACATATTTACAACGACGAATTGCGTGGGACCATTAGGGTGCAGAAGGTCCTTTGAGAGTGAGAAAATGGTGAGAACGCGGGAGTCGGCCCAAAAAAGATGCTTCAGTCTACAAACAAAGCGATAGCTTTTGATTGTAATACGTACAAGTTAACCGCAAACAACACGCATTACATGTGACCGTGTTTTCAACGGCTGACGCCAACGCCATCAAGTTTAGTCTCCGAGGCCACTCAACCAGCACTCGACTTTAGCAGAACCCAACTTCTTTCTGCACATACTGTCCTTCAATATCAACATGGCGACAGCAGCGACGCGTCGAGCGCCAATCCGTGCTGCCATGAAGGCTCCAAAGACTAAAGCATCTCCTGTGTCTGCCGATCAGCTTGCTGATGCCATAGCGTCCAAGCTCAACATCTCTAACGGAAAGGGAAAGCAGAAGGCGTTGAATACTCCGGTAGAAGTTGTTTCGGACGAAGAGATTCGCTTTTCATCAATGAAATCTGTCAACTCGGCTTCGCTGACTTTGTCGACCATCGTCCAGTCTGGGTGGAAGAAATTCGAAGGGAATTCATCTTCGTCCTCAAAGACATCGCTAGCCAGCGCTACTACATCCGCAGCTGCAGCCTCCAGACATTTGGAAATTTTGAGGCGCATGTCCTCCGGAGATATAGATATAGAAAGGGCGGCTGTGAGCGTTTTGGGAAAGCTTGTGGCGCTAGAAATGGTGCGTAACTTTAGCTATCGTTAAATATTTTACTGAAGAAAAGTTATAGTATGACGCAGCTCTCAGCTCACTAGCTAACATACATCCTCAACTCTGTGTTCTACTGCAAGTTCCTCCTCCACAATCTCCAACTGCCACCCCCAAGTTAGCACCATTATATCTCCTCTCGATACCCATTCCATCGTCTCCACCGACGGATCCTATATTATTAATGCTAACGTCAACATATCTGGCAAATGCAATCGCCGTACTCGCTCATCCCTCTTCACCCATCTTCGTCAAAGTAGTTGAGCTATGGTCATCTATCTCGAATTTAACAGCCTCGCCTACCATCCTTTCATGGCTCCCCGTCATCGCTTCTCTTCCTACTAAGCACCTAGACTCAGTGCTGACGCGCACATACACAGCGCTGACAAAGTTCTGCGCTTCCGCATCTGCAACTCAAACATCTGCACAACCAACCACCAAGATCAAGTCAACTGCCAAAGCAGCATCTAGGAAGTCGGAGGCTTTGCCCAACCCGCAGGCTATCTTTCAGATTCGGATGTACGCCCTCTATTGCCTTGCGCATACGTCATCGAGCACCATCGAGCCCAATACCTTTTGGGAGCAGGCAATACGCTTCTCTGTGACGTTCATTAAGTCTCTGTCTTCTTCAAGCATGAGTTCAGACTGTAGTAGAGATCAGGAAGATAAGGCTTCGCAAGTCGTGCTCGCTGCATATGCCGATCTGATAGTGAGGGTGGAGAGGAGATCAGATGCGTCGGTGTTCATGGATCTTGAAACGGGGGGAGATGAGAAGGGGAAGGGATTCGTGGCTTTTTGTGACCATTGGATGGCTTTCGCCAGACGGGTAAGTGTTTCTTGTATCTTGCTGTTTTTGTGTGAAATTTACCGGATCTCTTCGTAGGCTGGGGACATATGTACCCTAGAGAAGATTATAGGCCTCATGGGCCGGGGATTAGGTTCATCTTCGAGCTCTTCGATCACTAATTCGAGCAGGGATCCTTCCCCGACAGCACGTATAGTCCCGGCAATGCCTATACCGTCGGAGAAGACAGATAGGGCATTGCAGAATAAAACGATCGTTCTGAAGGGTACGAAGATTTGCGCGTCGTTTGCACAGATTACTGTGTTACTAGAGCAGTGTGATAGAAAGGGCAAGGGGAAGGAGGAAGCGCGGGATAATGGTAAGTTTCATGATTCCGTCCTCATTCTTCTCTAACGACTTGCTTTTCTTCAAGGTGAAGATCTGGTTCAGAGAGCTCAAGAATGCATTACCTTGTTGAAGAATTCAGCTTCGCTGCATTATCTTCTTTCTGCTGCGGAAAGCGACGGGGTCACGGATGATATCATGCGGATAAGCAGCAAAGTGGATCGCGCTTTCGAGAAGATGCGTAGGGCAGCTGCGAAGCTCCTCGACTGCTCCGCCTCAGCATCCGCATCCACGGCAGCGGACAAAAACCTTGAAGCTACCCGAACCCTCTTGGAAGCTTGTATTGATGCTCTACGGCGCGTCCTTCCCTCGGTATTTCATTTTTTAGAATCTATTAGCGCTGTACGACTAACTTCGCTTTCCTGAAAGGCAAATACGACTGCAACGGTATCGAATATCCTCAGTCGAGCATTGGACGCACTCTTCATCCTGGCACGGACTAGGCTCAGCGTCGCTGACCCGAGGACTTATGTCACCTCGTATGACTACCTCGCTCAGACCAAGTCCATCCTTGAATCCCTCTCTATTAGCCCATCGAATGACTCAGAAGAAGCAACTCCCGAATTATTATCCCATTTGATTGGAGTGGATGTCGCGAATTATACTCGGTGTGTCTCCGGAGCGTTCCATAACCTTGGTGGAGCGCTCTATCATGGGACCAGGTATGGGGCAGCGGTATCATTCCTACGAGAGGCTTCCGTGCTAGGAAGGAAGGCGCTCGATTTGCGGCAAGAAATAAAAAAGGAGGATTGCTGGGAAATCTACAAAGAGAAAGACGCGGAAGGGTGGAAGCAGCTGGAGGAGCAGTTTTATCGACGATGGGAGCTATTGGGCGTGTGTTATAGCAAGAACGGGGATAGGAAGGTATGTTTTTGTTCTTGGATCTCCATGAAATTGCTGTCCTTCATTACTGGATAAACAGAACGCATACTCAGCTTTCAAGCAGTGTATCCATTCTTTCCCCTTCCCTTCTTCGGGATTTGCCACCCAGACGAATTCCATGTGCATCGGCGACTTATTCAATTCGAACCAGCAAATAAAGCAGTTAGCTACAACAGTGGATCGAGTGACATATATGGGCGTGAGCGAGCTCCTTCTGCCAGGCGAGGAGATATCATTGCGGTTCTCGGTTTCACAGGCCAATGCAGTATCCGAGGCTCTCCTTGATCCCGGGATTATAGGGGTCCTGCTGGAACGTCAGTTAGACTCGTTGGAATCTAGTTGGTGGAAGGAAGAAGTACGCGTTGTTTGCACTAAGCTGTTGCACGATCTGCTCGAGGTCTACCGAGAAAAGATGCCTGTGCGACGAGCAAGAGTCCTTATTAGGTGCATGGAGTTAGCGTACCGGAGTAGTGGGGAAGTGGATAACGGACTAGGAGAACAGAGTGTTCAGGCGATAGGCGAGGAGGCGCAAAGACTATTGACAAGTGAAGTAAGTTGACTTCTAGCATCTAAATCGTCACGATATTAATGCTGCTCTTCGCATAGGATGTTGGCGAAGATGTGCAGTTGGCTCACTATCGTTCTCAATACAAGGCATGTGTACAAATGTGGCTCGCGCTACATGCCCATCGCAGGGAAGATCCTGAACAAATCTCCATTGTGGAAGGTCATGCAGACCAAGCATATCAGATTCTGACGGAGCTGTTAGCCATGAAGGACAACGTTAGAGCAGGAAGAAAGAGCGGTAGTCCCAAGGTGGCTCGGGGATCTCTACAGAATGAAAAACGCTTATCTTCCCAAAAGATTAAAGTCTCCAGAGCCCCTAAAACACCGTCCGCTCCGAGGAAGCCAACTGCGCACAAAAAAAATCCCGTGATGCCGAAACCGCCCACCAGAGCTGGTGCGTATTTTGGTGCTGACTTGTTTCGGCCATCTAACCAACTGCGTGACAGTTCTCCAACCTGTATCATTGAACACCCCTCCACGACCGTCAGCTGACTTTTGTTCAATCAACGGGAAGCCCCTACTTTTTGATGATTTCAACAAACTTTCATGGCTTTTTCGTGAGTTTTGACGACCTTTCATGAAACATACCTATGACAAAATCGATTTTCTAGAATTGACTGCCCGTATATTGGGACTTTTATCCCTTACACTTCCAAGGGCTCACATTCTGGACATATCTCGAAAACTTTGTGAACGGCATGCGGGTACAGCGAGCGATGGTCAGTGTGAATTCGATCAGCAGTATATTCGTCAAATTCACAAGGCACTTGATTGTAGCGTACATCTTTGCATCGATAGACCTTGCCCTCGTGTATGTTAATCTCGGAAAGATGAAGAGGGCAGGTAAGATCTTCAATCAGACATTGCAATCGGTCAGGGGTGGGAATGTATCGGATGAAGCCTGCACTTTATTCTTCCTGCATTTTGCCGAATCATTAGCTTTAATAGAGGAGATTCCTAGAAGGTACGTGATGACTCTATACTTAATGTCGTTACTCATCTGGTTGATAGTGCGAGCACATACTGTGAAGCTCTGGCTTTCTCCGAGCGATTGGAGCAAGAGACAGGGATGTCAACTATCCAGCGAATTCACTCCCGCGTAAAGCGCATCGAGAAGACAGCTATATCAGCTCGCGTATTTTCTCTAATCCAATATCACAGAGTTCGACTTGTTCTTGATATTATTGCCATACATCTGACGAACAATTTCATACACAGGGGGATATACCAACGGCAATAGAGGGTATGCTTCAATCGCTGCGTCTCTGGAACCGAGCACTTGATGCTCTTGCGCGGTTAAGTCCATTGCCCCAGTCATCGACCAAGGAATCGGACCCTTTCCATATGTCGAGTCGTAAGGACGCACAGCCTACTGCAAATTCCTCAGCCTCCGCGAAAGAACTCCCTACACCACGGAAAATATACAGTCGAAGACCATGCATGGATGGCCTAGAGTGGCGTATTTCTGAAGGCCTTCTCTCGACTTTGTTTTCTCTATGCGGACTCTACCACACGCGGGGATTGGTTCGAGAAGCTGAGTATTTTACTCAACAAGCACAAGATCTCGCGGAGACTCTCAATGCCCCTGCTATGATTGCTCGAGCGTGGTCCAAAAAAGGAGAAATCCAGTTACATCAAGGACAGCTGGAGGCTGGTTACGCAAGCTTGATGAAAGCTACAGAATTTTTATGCAATATCCCTGGGATCGATATGGCTGACATCTGTCGCTTGAAAGCCCAATATAATGAGCGGACTTTTCGGTATCAGGATGCTGAGCAACTGTATTCTGAAACAATAAACATATTGGAGAATCTCAATGGTCTCTTCATAAACTTCGACAACCTTGCTTTTGGGTATGTTTACCTATCACACCTAATGTGGGATATAGCTTAATGCTATCTAGACCACGCAAGTCGATTGGTGTATCTCCCGGTAATAACGGCATCAAAGAAGTTATGGTACCGGAAGTGCTTGCAGCTGTGCTGCGACAACACAGTAAGTTATTTCGGCTTAAATTGAGTTTTTCTTTCCTCAATCTGCCATCAGTTTGGCTACTGCATCAAGAAGGTGATCAAGCATTCATGACTATGTTAGGTCACTTCTCATCGCTGCCTCGGTCGTCTCGCACGAAGGTCAGTGTCCAGCTACATATTTCTAATGTTGGTCTCACTTCTCATAGGCCGAGGAGAATGCCATCATGGCTAAGCTCACGCTTCATGATGCATACCAACGCTTCCATGCTGATATGTTCTTAAGCTCTTTGACAGAATCCAGTACGTTTTCAGACTTATAATATTTGTTGCTTTATTGACAATATCCCCCGCATAGCGATTGCTCTCCCTGTGGGTATGTCAAGTAAGCAGGGGTTGATGCTATCTTCCGCCACTCAAGACATCCTGGTAATACTCGAAGAAGCCGAGCGTCTCTATTGGGATAACCTAACCCTCGTGTTCAACCGAGGGAGTGTCATCGATGTTCGAGGTGCAGCTGTATCATTGGCTTTGATTAGAGCTTTCCAGACGTCACTGGGAAAGCCCGGATATGATGGACCTGCCGCAACTACCTGCCTATTAGGTAATATGTATATGCTGTTCCACGGAATCGTCAACTAACATTCGTAATAATCACAGACTTCGCTTCTGCTATCACACTCCGTCGAGAAATGCTGGAAGTTGTCAAAAGCAAATTCCAGATATTCAACGACGATCTGCAATGGTTATCTGTAGATGTAAAAGGCGCACCGGTACCTCGACCCATGCAAAACGGCACTAATAAATTGCTCTTTGAATCTTCTTCGGGGTCTGACCATGAAGACGATGACGGTCCTTTGTTAAGAGAAGAGGCGTTACTCAAAAATTACTGGGATTCCGTTCGAATTAAATACGAATCACAGCTGCTCGACCCGCGATCTCTTTCAGGCTCAGATGCAGCGGGTCTTCCATCAAGTTGGACGGTGATTCATATCAATGTCACAGAAGATAAGAATACCCTGTTTATTACACGGCAGGAAGGCGGGAGAGAGCAGAGCGATCCACTCATCTTCCGTATACCTCTTAGCGGACGAAGGGACAATGGAAGTGGAGAGGATGATGAGGACCATCTGGCATTCGAAGATGCTATTAATGAGCTAAGAGCGATCGTCAAGCTTAGTGACGAAGGCACGAAGGCCGCCGTGCATGTAAAATCGGATGATGAAGATGCAAGATCCAGCTGGTGGAAGCAGCGGGCAGAGCTGGATACTCGAATGCGGGAGCTGCTCGAAAACATAGAGTTTTGTTGGTTAGGAGCATTTAAGGTATAATTCTCGTTTTGATACAGAAATTGAGTCTGACAACATTTCCTATAGACTATCCTTAGTCCACGCCCGAATCTCACGCCTGAACAGATTGCAGATCTGAAGACACAGTTCAACATCGTGTTCCAGCGGAGTCTTCATCTGAAGGATAAAAAGACTAAGCATCGTCTGGGAGCTCACAAGAAGAACGCATCGCAGAGCCAGCCGATGAGCCAAGTGACTCTAGACGAGGCGCTCATTGAATGCTTCTCGACATTATCTCCGAAATGCCGAGATGAGGAGCTCGAGGACCTTGTGTATTTCATCTTGGATCTTTACCAACTGTATGGGGTGCCAGTTGCAATCGCAGAAGTTGACATCACACAGGTGGTAGTTGACCTACGAATTATCCTGGAGGAGCAAGCAACGAAAACTCGGAGCCTAGGGAAACTGACAGATGGACGCGCTACTGCACCATTAAATGACAGGGACGAACATGTCTTTCTAGTTCTCGATAAGAACGTGCAAGGTCTCCCTTGGGAGAGCATCCCCATACTTAGAGGGCGCAGCGTCAGCAGAATACCAAGTCTGGATTTCCTTCATGATCGGCTTCAGTTCGCAGATGTAAAACGGCAGTTACAAGGTGGGAGCGAACGTGGAGCCTTTGAGAATGGTGCTAGCGCAGCTGTGGTCGACCCTCGAAAAGGATTTTTCGTCTTGAATCCGAGCGGAGACCTGACTAAGACGGAAGGTCGCTTCAGAGATTGGGCGAAAGGGATGCAGGGTGTTGGGTGGGATGGGGTGACAGGCAAACCCATTAGTGAACAGCAATTTCTCAACGCCCTTGAGACACAGGATTTAGTTGTGTAAGTAGGCGCTCTTTTCCCTTATTCTGCAAGGGACTGACTTTATTCCTTCGGCTTGTAGGTACTTTGGCCATGGTGGCGGAGAGCAATACGTACGATCTCATAAGATTCGGAGCCTCCGCAGCTGTGCAGCCACGATGCTGTGGGGTTGTTCGTCAGGCACATTGCGGGATATGGGCGACTACGACCGGATCGGTACTCCTTACCATTACATGCTGGCCGGTTGGTAAGTCATGATAATCTCTGAACGCTGCACCACATACTAAAGGGTCGTCTGCATCAAGCCCAACCCTTGTGGCAAATTTATGGGACGTCACCGACAGGGATATCGACAAATTCTCGCAGTCAGTGTTCGATAAGCTGCATTTAACACCCGAAAGTGTTGCCCAATGGTCGCAAGACGGCGAGAGCAAAGATTTGTCCGGTATCAGCTCGGTTGTCAGTGCTGTTGCTCAGTCGAGAGACGTGTGCAAATTGAAATATCTCACAGGTGCGGCTCCTGTGGTGTATGGTATTCCTTTCTATCTATAATTTTTCATGTATGCATCCATACTATACTCTTGTGCTAATAGTTTCCTTCAAAAGCTGCCTAGTGAAGCTTCAAGTGTTCATGCTCCAGCGTAAGAGTTGTCATTAAGTAGCACGTGCACGTCGTGTCGAAAAGAGACTGCAAGATGATGAACCATTAGTGGACTTATCATGATGAAAACAGGGAGCTCTGATCAAACGTGAGTAGTCATATGCTCGAAGATACTATCTTCGAGTATACGATGGCACGAAAAATGACAATGAAAGTCTAGTAGAAGATACAAGGAAGGTGGTAGCGGCACTAAAGCAAATTATACATAAATAGACATGCTAGGAGTCCGAAGTCCACTATCAAACGATTGTTGGCACTCAGAGAGGTGGACTCGTTGATCATTCGTAGGAAGCCCTACTTCGACATATACACGTCGCTTTCGGAATGTTGGCAGCGCCAGGCAGGCATTTGCTGAACGTGCGGCACTGCAGCAACAACCAACTACCAAGGACCTCTTTCAAGCTCTACTTGCTCATCTGGAAAGCCTCACCGGGTTTCCAGAAGTACTTACTGTAGTATGCTCATTGCGATAATCAGTCTGGAAGACATATCTTATAAGTTTCCAGTCATTCCCTTCCAACTCCGTTTCCGTTTATGTTAAAGGAAGCGTGGCCGGCAGCAACTCAACTCTTGGATTATGTCTCATCCAGCCTCAAAATGCATCCATGCTACAATACAATAAATTGTCACCAATATATGCCAATGCTTGCATGACGACCGGGATAATTATAATTGGCAAGCACATAGCATGATGACGCCGGCAGCGCTTGCCAGGACATGCAAACCCTTCCACGAGCCTGCCGCGGATAGTGTGTAGCATTCTCCACCCTCTCTTGTACCCTTAGTCCTGTGTCTTCCAAGAGATGCATACAAATTGAAGCGCAATAAATAGACAGGAAGCTGGCCCTTACTTCCCATTACCTCGTTGGTGAGGGGTTATCCTATTCATGCTGCCTAGCCCTTCAAGGGATCGATGGAGGTGGATGTGCGTGATGCGGAGGTTGCTGCACCGGATATCTGGAGGTGGTAGGGTTGCCGTTAGTGATGAGAGACAAGAGGAATCGCAAAAAGCTGAAAACCAAATAAAACCATGCCCTCCTGCCTTTCGCTTCGAAGAGCAGCTTAAGGACATGTATGTGGATGACGAATAAAGGCATTGGGTATGTGTATCCAGATATGTACATGGAGGTGGCAGCAAAAAAAAACGCAATTGCTATAAAAGAAGTTTGTCTAACATATTCCAGTCATGCTGGGGCCGAATGGGTGCAAGATCTTCTACGCCTGTCGCCCAATTGATGTCCTTCGACAGGTTTAACGGATAGAACACATAATGATCGACTGGCCGGATGTTTTTCTTGTTGTTGTCGATCTTCTGGAGATCAGCGGGCAGAGAATTGTCACAAATATTCATGTCGTAGCGGCCAGACCATTCAAAGTCGATGAACTTAACCTTGTTCTCCTTATCGAACAAGACATTTTGGCGCCATAAGTCGTCAAAAACGTAGCCTGCGGCGTGAAGCTTGTTCAATACCACGTCAAATTGTTCACGAGCATTGCGTGGGGTCAATTTGCTGTCGGAAACATAGTCCATCACGACCATCTGCATAGGACCGAGTGACAGCGTCGGGTGTATGGGCGTCTCGGGTGAGGGTTCATCAACCAGAAAATTTCTGCTCCATAGTAGATCACAGTAGCGAAGTGTGGGAGCGTGCTTCTCGGCGGCGAGGAACTTGTGTGCTTCTGTGCCGTATCTGGACACAAACTTGACTACGACATCAGGGAAGTTGAATTCGCTGGAAATTTTGGCTTGATAGGTTACACAGGCTGAATGGTCATCCAGCATTCTTATGTATTCAAAGTGGAAATCACTTCCGTCCTCATCGGTAAATAAAGTCGGATAATGACTGAAGCGGGAATATGTATGGCCAGGCTCGGATCCAGGGTTCGGAGAAGCAGCGATTTTCTTGTAATAGAATCGAAGTTGAATGAGACTTTCACGGAGAGCTTTCAAAACTCGTTCGAAACGATAGACTCGAGCGTTTTCCTCCGTTGACGAATGTCCGACCCACATCAGGTCAGTCAGTCTTTGCACAATAATTTTGTCGGTGAATACGCCTCCAAGGACGCCCATCTATGGGCCACCGCCAGCTAGCATCAGAGTAGGACAACAGCACTTATCGCGAATTCGATTTCGCTGGGGAAAAAATGATAAAAGAATCAGAGACGACAGAAAACGAGACCCACCTCATCTTGAATCCATGACCGCTTCATCATAAGACCAGCTTGGGTGGAAGGATCATAGCCACCATCACCGAGTTCTTGCTTAAGGTCCACAATGAAAAGGGGGATACGGAAATCGTCTATCATGAGCATATGAACACCATCGTCTTCCTCCTCGTCAAGTAGCAAAATTTCGTCCAATATCGTATGTATCGCAGAATTGTGGAAAGGGCCAATGTCGGAAAGGAGGTGCATTAACTCCTGAGCCTGTCTGAGGTCCTTGTTGGTTGATTGGACAGAACGGTCGCAAATAAGTTGGATGAACTGGTCGAAGATAGGGTGGAATATCTGGACTGGTGGAGCAGCTGTTGAGAATTCAGAGTGGGGAGGGTGTCGTCCATCATGGATGGCTTGGTTTTCATGAGCCTGGACGGAAACATACTATTTGGGCTTGGCATCGACGGATGGCGATTTTCCTGGGGTCGAAAACAATCCTGCGATAGCCTGGAGCGATGTCAAAGAAATCCTCGAATAGTATAGAGCAACAAAAACATACGGTGGATCTCAGGCATGTTGGTAGCCTCCTTGCCATGCCCTTTGACTGCAGCCACCTGATGAGAACGTCTGGCAGTGATGATCAAGTGAACGGCATCTTTGTTGTTTATCGCTTCCCCCAGCACGGTGGTGAATGAGCACGGATATGGAATTGGCTTAGAAAAACTAGAGACCTCTTTAATATCCTCTATCCACCCGGGTCTGCATACATTATATGCCGAGAGGAGTTCCTTGGGCTGCGATGTGTTAGTACATCCAGGACTAAGAGCTATGGATGCCACTCGCCATCCAAAATCTAACAGTTATTTCGCTGGCATTAAAACAAAGTATTCCAGATTTTTGCTAGCAAATAGCCTCCTGCATTTTTGAGACGGGTCATTGAAGAGAGAGCGAGGGATCTCGATGGGCAAGGGATCACAATTGTTGGGATGGGATTTGTCGAAGAAGATCCAGTTGACGGTCGCAGCCGCTAAGGCCTTCGATCCCGCACGTGTCTCTGTCGGCATGGATGACTTGTTGTGAGTCCTGATAAAGCTCACAAGGGAAAACGGTGATGAATTTTGAAACTCCGACATGACTATGAAATGATTGCACAGCCACCCCACGCTTAGACCATACATCGAGATATAACTTTGAGACCGGTCGACAATATATCATTTTACTGGTTTGAACAATTGAACACAACTGTTAGCTTTACTCAGTCTGAATAGGGCCAGTGCCAGTGGTCACTAGGTACCAGCCGTACATCTTGCAGAGACATACGATACGGGTTTATTCGCCAGTAAACCATACGGGTAGCTTCAAAAATCTGACGGTACGGTACGGGTTTAAAAACACATACCGC
This sequence comes from Nidula niveotomentosa, assembly GCA_036937135.1. NCBI lineage: Eukaryota > Fungi > Basidiomycota > Agaricomycetes > Agaricales > Nidulariaceae > Nidula > Nidula niveotomentosa. The sequence continues at coordinate 329 of JASFDE010000155.1, read as the reverse complement.
CGTAATACGGCATATTTATATGTCAAATTAAAGGTGGAGGGAAGCCAGAAATAAGAATGACAAAATTATATAGTAAAATAAATAACACAGTTAAAAAGTGAGCGTACATATAAGGTATATACCGTTGGCCAAAGAAAAAAAATACAGTTCCGAATGAAGAGCACTAACAATTCCTGATGTGGAGGATGTTGGAGATGATTTCTTGTATTGTGAGGTAGTGGTGCATCTTGTGTGCCGCAGTGAGAGTGGGTCTGTAACGGTTACCAATCATAGTTACGACCTAACCCAGCAGATTGCTGGTTATCTTATCTCTTAAGGACTCTTGTTTC
>JASFDE010000154.1:0-35009 GCA_036937135.1 Nidula niveotomentosa | reverse complement strand
ATGGAGACTAAGAAAGATAAGAATGAAGATAATGGAGCATACAAATGGAGTATAATGAAAAGTTCCAATAATGTGCCGAGGTATTGCCAAAGTCTCCCAGTGGTCAATGCATAGACTCCTGGAGGTTGTAGGGAGTTCTGGAGGTACAATTGAGTGTTGCAAACAGGATATGACATTTCACCTCCAGAGATGGTTCATGGCACTGGGACTTTACTGGTAATCCAGTGGGAGTCCAGTGGGAGTCCTGGAAGGCCAGTAGAATCCCTGGGGGAGTGAGAAGTACTGAATTTCCACATGGAATATACATGGAATCCAACTTGAATTCCATCTGGAATGAGTGGAATTGGTGGAATGGAAAAGTATGTTGTTGAACCATATGGAATCCACCTATATTCCACGTGGAATATGTGAATTCCAGATGAATTCCTAGTGTACAAAGCCAATGTATTACTTACTATATATGGTAAAACTAGATGAAATAAATTAACACCCATTGCAGATTGAACCTTCAACCTCAGCATTATAACCTATAATAAACACAACACTCAACCAAGTAAGCCAAATAGCCTTAATTATTTAATTAACTTAAATCTTGTTATGGAGCTCCAATATGTCCTGGTGTGTGTCAGCACATCACATAATAAATTATCATGTGCATGCATGTCACAATTACTGCCAGGTCATCACCTATGCCATCTTTTCACCACCAACATTGCCTTTGACCACCATTGCTGCCATTTCTTACAGCCATCACCTGCTATCACTGCCATCATGCATGGCCATCACCCACCATTGCTGCCATTATACTTGGTCATCACAGGATCTAAAGGAGTTGGATGGTGGAGAGGGGACCCAGGAAGTGGAAGGCCTTGTAGGTGTGTCTACAGATGCAATCATGATGACAGACATAATTGCAAATGCCTATTTCTCATTTTCTCCCCTCAAACCAGCCTCACACCTTCCCCTGTACATTACACACATTGAAAAAAGTCAGGATGATGTGTCTGCCACTGAACAAGCTCACTACAAACATTTAAATGAGCAACATGATAAGAAAAAAAACAGGCATATGAGACCTCCATGTGCTTGTGTTTACACATGCCTGCTCATTTGCATGCTCACTGCCAGGTCTGCCCACTTGCTCATGCCCACCTCACAAGCATGCTCATCACCTCTGTGTGCTGATGCTCACACCCACCCACCTTGCCTGCTCACTTGCACCCACCTTGTACGTCATGCACATGCTCACTATCTCCACATGCTCATGCTCACATGCACCTGCATAGCCTACTCACTTTACACTTACTGCCTGCCTCCACTCACTGCCTCCACCTGCTCACCCACCCCCACTGGCCATGAATGTGCCTCCACTATCTATAAACACACCCATCACCTGTCAAAATGCCCCCTCCCCACCTGCAATAACTCTCCCTCCATCCTCAAAAACATCTCCACTTCCTGCACAACTTCCCAACAGCTGCAATGTACCCCTACCATCTGCAAATGCACCCCTACCATTTTTGAACATGCCCTTCACCCAACAACAACATCCCCTATACCTGCAAAAACACCCCAACACCTGTGAGAACATCCTTCTTCTTATAAACACCCCCACTGCCCACTAAAACCTCTCCACCACCCATGATACCCCCCCTAAACACTGCTACTCATTAGCAGGTGTGACAGCTGATACTTTGGCAAACATCACCACACCACTTTTTTACTAACATAACCTCTCTTCACAACACCCTTGCTTCTCCCTTGTAGACTTAACTTATACATAATCTATACCTTTATAAATAGCAGCAATACAAATTAAAATTTTCATTTAATTTAGTCTGCAACTATTAACTATTAAGTTCAACATTCCATATGGAATCCAGGTAAAATCCAAGTGGAATCATCCTGAATAAGTATGTATAACAAAGTTCAAATTTCCACTTGGAAATTCATATGAATTCTAGACAGAATCCAGGTGGAACCCTCTGACATATAGTATAGATATACAAAGTCAAAGTTCCACTTGGATTCCACCAGGTATTTAATTAAAATTCCACCTGAATTCCACCTGGAATCCTCATTTTTCAGGTCCTAAAATCTGTGATTTTCACAATAAATTTCAGGATGAGTGGAATTCCAGGGGAATTCCAGGGATTCCATGTGGAATTCACATGTAATAATACTCTTCCAGGTGGAATTAAGGTAGAAGGGGAGTGGGGGGTGAAAAGCACTGCTGTCATAGCTGGTGATAGGGTTGATAAGCCAGGTGTAAGCAAAACAAAGACTACTTGTGAGGGTTAGCAACCCTACTAGCAACCCTACATTAGAAATCAAGAAAGAAGACTACTTTGAAATCTGACATACAGACACCATAGCTCACTTGAAAGAGCATCACAGGCCATATGGATGGTTGCAGGTTCAGATCCTGCTAGCACTGCTTCATTACTTATACACAATTGGCTTGTATCAATGTCAAGCAATACATCTAGCCCAAGTCAGTCTTCTCCAAAACTCCAAACCCATGTTCCTATGGCAAAACTACATCACCTCCAAAAAAAAACTGCATCAAAAAACATATGAAAAATGGCTCTCAATCTAAGAAAATGGAGGCACTCAATCTAAAAAGCATCATTCCAAATTAGCTATTTTAAAGGTTGAATAATATAGAATGAATTAATTACTGTAATTCACTGAATTTTTAGCTGAATTTTAAACCAAGATTTTGGAGTTTTTGTGAGATGTAAATTTAATATTTAATGACAGTGAAATTGTGAAAAGTAATCACTCAAAGAATTTTCACAAAAATCTTAGAAGATTTTCCCCATTAGAAAATTTAACATATTCAACGCAAGCAATGCTACTGATATACTTTATTTATTTTTCTTAATTTGTCTTATTTCTGAAGAGTAAAAAGCAGGTGAAAAATGTGTAATTTGCTGAGCATTTTTTAGCGTCTTTTCAGCAATTGAAAAATGTCTTTTGTATGTTGTATATTCGGAACGTCGGAAACCTATATCTCATAGCTGCTCTGGCGATAAAGCATTGTAAACTGGACATAGATTGTCCCAGGAAGCTATACAAGATTATCAGCTGCAGTTACAAGGGCACAAAATCCATTTACCTGGATGAATTGACTTGCTAATCGTTGTCGTATCTTCAGCAAAGACAACAGCTAAACCATTATGGAAATGACTTCAACATCACAATTTAAGGAGTTAATGCAAGAAAACGCACATTTGGAGATGCCAATCTATATGGCTATAAGAGGGAAAGGAGTGAGAAATCACGAGGACGTAAATTTTTGTACATACCAATGCAAAATCCAAGGGCCTGAATTGTCGGTCTTGAACCGAATGGTCACATTATCTCCAACATCTCCAGTAGAGACCACATCGCGGCGAACAGGGTCAACATAATTGTAAACTGAACTTCCAGCACTCCTAACAACGTCAAACGTGTGCTGAGAAGACAAAATTAACACCAATTGTCAAAATATCTGGGTTTACCACATACCCCATGTAAATGAATGGGATGCTATGTCCACAATCATGTATTAACAATGTGCAGGAAATCTTGTAACAATCAATTTGCTTACAGGACTTCCAACTGCACCTCCAGGAATGGATAGTTCGATGACTTTGTTGGGAGGCAACGTGTACACACTGCCTGAAGGAAGAAGATTTTGGGCAGTTTGAGCACCGCTCAGGATTTGTAGGAGGACTGGAACGGTAGGCGGAAGGAACGTTGCATTATTTACAGTAAATTGCAGAGCTGTAAAGCTGAAATTTATTGCCAAATTAATGGATATGTCTGCACCTCCTGAAACATGAGCACCTGGAGCACCAGGATTTGTGAGAGGGTGCAAGTTGGTTTCGATCATGGGGGCGATATTGGGCGATTGGCTTGTGGTGGGATCTGTAACATCGGCGCCATGATAACGCAAGATAGCCGAGTTTAAGCCCCCGTTGAAGCCTGTAGTTCCTGCATTCGGATTTGCGCGAATCCAATAGTTCCCAATAGGTTGGTTGGCGTTCAGGATAAACGAGTAGCGTTGTCCAACAAATATGTGAATGGAATCTACTAAGAGTGGAGTGACGTTGACACCATCGACTTCTATAATGGTCTGCTTTTACATTAGTATATTTTAATTTACATATAGCGCAACCCTCGTACCATGTTGTGCCCATCTATGGAGAAAATATAATTGGGATCACAGGAGATCGAAACGAGGCGAAAACGGTAGCGAGTGTTTGGAACTACATTGACCACGGATAGGGCCGCTGTAGGACCCCCAGTATAACGACCTTTCCCGTTGATGAGAGTGGCATCCGCAGTAGGGACCAGACCAGCTGAAGGAGCCGGAGTATGGTACCTTAAACATGAAATACTTAGGAACTTGACTTTGGACATGTCGAGAGTCTCACCAGTCTGCAAGAGTGATCACGGTGGACTCTGCCATAAGTAATACTTAGATCCGTATTCAAGCCTAGCTAATAAGGACGACACTAACCGTCGTCAACCTGATATCTGCGGTTGTTGAAGTGAACACTTTTCTTCCGTAGTGTAGGAAAGCACTTCCACTCACAAAGACTTATAGGGGTCAAGAGGATCGTAAACAACGAAGGCCCCACGAAGACCATCGCAATATTGAGTCTCTATATAAACGTGTTGAACCTGTAATGAGGCACCGTGGAAAAGATGAGAAAATGTTAACTTACGATAGTGGGGATGGTACCAGAACGTCCCAGCTTGATCAGGAACAATGAAATCGTACAGAAAAGCGTGGTCGGGGGCGATCGGGCATTGGCTAACGCCCACAGGACCGTCGGCCCATGATGACCCCTCTTGGAATAGGCCGTGCCAGTGCTGACCGCATTCAATGTATCAGTATGCAACGTAATATTAGCTGGTGTTTAAACTGAACGAACGACGCTAGTGCTTCTTAACATACTATCATCGGTTAAATTGTTAATAACATTCAACATAAATCTGTCGCCCTTAAGAGACGGCTGTCAAGACAAGGATTTAAGCTGGCTTATAGAGATACATACCTTATTTCCAGTGATGAGGGGTCCGGGAAATGCAATATCATTTGCGTGATCGCCTCCTAGTACGGTTCTATCGATCGGAGTTAAATATTTTTCTGGCAGGGGTATTTTCTGCGAGCTTACAAGCGGTTGAAGCCGTCTGGAGCGATGTAACTATTCCCAACAAAGAGATTAGCACGGGGTCCGATTGTAGCCCAGGTGGCTGCGACAAAAGAAAGCTGCAAGAGCGAAGCTGATATCTTCATTGTCATTTCGTGTTTTCGATGTGGAAACGGCGTATAGAAATAACACTGGAGTCGGAGTTCCTTATATATTATATTCAGAGCAACAAATACCACAGATACTGGGACGTAATAACTGCTAGTTTGTAAGTTTCTCACCTGGCCCCTCGCACACAGCTATGGACCGGACATGTATCGGATTTCGAACACAAATCCACCGAATCCTGAGAGCGAGCGAGTTGAGCGTTGAAGAGAAGATCTTGAGAAGAAGCCCGATCCAGGTTTTCACAAGTTTGATGATCTGAAGGTCAATCTTCAGCTACCATCGAAAGAAGCGAAAAAAAAGTCAGTACCTGGACAGCGTGGTCAATATGATAAAGCTTTCTATTCCCCTGATTGTAACATACTCCTGAGAAAGACACCCGACCATATGAGAGATATCTAATAGCTTCGATGGATGTGTGAAAGACACGTTCTATATGAGGAACTTCGTTGCTCTACCGGAATCGCCCTCGAATATCGTCCCATACTCGGAAATGGCACTCAGCACACTGCGGAACCGATGAAAGAACCATTGCGAAGGATCGCAGAACTGAGGCGGACCGTTTAATCCTGGGATGGCATCTATCGCGAAGCACACACGGGAATTGTGCCCTACAGAAACGAAATTTGATATAACTCAGGAGACTTCTTTGAACTCGTAGAAACAACTTCACAACCGCTAGCCGTCATATTTTCACTACTCTGTTTCTGCTGTCTAGAGTGCTAACAACTGCAATGGTCTTGTTACCTGAAGTCGGTTTTTTCAACATATATTCACTGACTGATGATGCATTTTTAGTATAATGTAAGGCTCCTACATTCTCCGGAGATTATATTTTTTATTAATTTAAACGTATGGAGGATATACATGCTGAAGCTATCCGAACTGGAAAGTATTGGTATGAGTTGCATCACGCATAAAATTTGTGATATGTAGAAGTATCGTGGTCAAAAGAAAAACAGTTTAACGTGATAGTATTTGGATGCCGTTCAAATTACACGTACCCTCGAGTTGAGTTAACTTCGATTTACGCCCAACGCATGTTCTAAATGTGAATTAACTATGAGAATATCACGAGCATAATGAAGTAGATGGGTACAAAACATACCTCATGATAAATTCCAGTTCTTAACAGAGACGCCATTTTTAAATAATACATTGTCAATAATCATCACATTGTAAGCGATGGGCCTTGAATCAATTCGGGTAATAACAGTGCGTAGAAATGGTTTAAGTGCGATAATGCGGTATGAAATAAATATTATGAAAAATAAAACAAAAATAAAAGAGGTTAAGCTGTGTATAAAAAATATTGGAGATATAACTTTAAGGAAACTGCACTGGTTGAGCATCGTATATGGGGCAGAGATCGCCCCAGGCAGCTTATTTGGTTATTTAAGACTTTAATTGATCCTATGAACGAGGTTCCACGCACCTGGAGGATTATACTTAGCCACAGCGTCAGCATCTTCCGCAAATACGATGGCAAGGCCGCTGATAATTGGATAAGAATTGAAATGTAAAGTATATGAATAGAAGCGCTCACAGATTAAGGTGCCAGTCGATGTGGCTTATGAAGTTTAAATCGAAGAGGATAAAGATCGTCAGAATCACCATGTATCTGATACTGCAGACGTACCAATGCATGATCCAGGGACCAGGATTATCGGTAGTAAAGCGAATTGTAACATTGTCGCTTGTAGAAGATCCGATTGAAACGACGTCACGACGAACAGGATTATGATAATTGTATGTGTTACTGTCTGCACTTCTTACGACATCAAAGTTATGCTAAGGAAGAGACATCAGTGTGGAAACCTTTTCTAGACTGGGATTGGAAGCGTACGCCGTGCAAATGGAAGGGATGCTGAACTCCGGAAAAATCTCATTAAATAAATATTCCAGATGATATCATAGAATTACTCACAGGGCTGCCCGTTGAACCTCCTGGAAGCGAAATTTCAATGACCTTATTCCGAGGTAGTGTGTATACACTTCCCTTAGGAAGGAAGTCCTGAGCCAACCGTGTCCCACTGAGTATTTGAAGCAGAACTGGAGCAGGTGGAGGTGAAAATTCCGTATTATTGATGAGAAAATTTGTGCCATTGAAAGTAATAGCAAAGTTCAAGGCAATATCGGCGCCGCCTGAGAAGGGTTTTCCAGGTGCTCCAGGGTTCTGCAGAGGGTGCAGATCTGTCTCCACTAGAGGAATGCTATTAGGCGTTTGAGAAGTTGTTGGATCATCTTCTGAAGCACCGACGTATCGAAGGATTGCAGAATTCACACCTCCTTCGAAGCCAACAGAACCTGCCGACGTACTCGGCTTGGCGCGAATCCAGTAGTTACTTACCGTTTGATTGGTGTACACAACGAAAGAATATCTTTGTCCAGCAAAAACCTGAATAGAGTCGACTAACAATGGGGTGACATTGACGCCATCCACTTCAATAATAGTCTGTGCAAAGGAATTAGTGTTATTTACTGGTGGATTGTTGTATGTTATTACCATGGTGTGGCCATCGATGGAGAAAATATAGTTTGGATCGCATGACATGGAAACAAGCCGAAAACGATATCTCTTGTTAGCCTTCACTGATATTACAGAAAGCGGAGTTGTCGGTCCTCCGGTATATCTTCCTCTCCCGTTAATTAGAGTGGAATTGGAATTGACAGGACGAGGGACTGATAGCACTGGAGCAGGTAGATGATACCTGCAAATTATTGGTTACTTCATAAAAGGTGATATGTTTAAAGGAACCGGTCACACCAGTCAGCAAGAGTAATAACTGTCGATTCTAAAAATAACCATAAGTAAGTTTTATGTTACACACCGAAAGTATATATCTCGCTTGCCATCATCGATGTCAAATCTAATGGAAATATCTCATAAATATTTGAATCATTCCATAGAAAGGCAGGGGCAACTTACAAATGCTTGTGAGGGTCATTGGGATCATATACGACGAGTGGACCCCTAAGACCATCACAGTATTGAGTACCTATTAAATCGGAGAGCCCGGTCATACTCCACGTCACCTGGACATAAAGTGAATTATGAACCGTAGTGTGAATGATACCAATACGTCCCAGCTTGATTTGGGACACTGAAATCATACAAAAACGAATGTCCAGGAGATATGGGACACTGATTTACACCAACAGGGCCATCCGCCCAGCTAGAGCCTTTCTGGAAAATACCATGCCAATGCTACAGTAATGAGAGCTTCAGAGACTCATATGAAACATTCTACTATATGAGGACCACATACGATACCGGTGCTCGTCAGCATAGTAGTATCCGTCAAAGAGTCAATGACATTGATTTTAAACCTATCGCCCTAAAGATAAAGGATCGAGCAGCTTAGTGATGGTACTCAATGATTATACCTCTGCATACCATTTTTCCAGTGATTAATGGCCCTGTAGCATTAGCCGTAGCCGGTGAGCCTCCGGCTAAAACTGCTCTACTGCTCATGAGTATCATTCTCGAAATTCAGTAAATACAGAATATAGCTCACGAGCGACTGAAGCCATCAGGTTGAATGACTCTGTTAACTATGTGAAGATCAGCGATTGGTCCTATCACAGCTCTAGCGAAGGAAAGAAAAGAAGTTAAAAGGATGAGGCTTAAAAGCGACATGTATGTTGAATGAATGATAAAACTGGGTACCCGCTCTGGATAATATGGGAATGTAAGCTTTATACGAAGTCAATAAATTTATTGATTCAAGGCTGAAGCACAGACTTGGGTCAAAAATATGTACTAATGGGCTGTGCCTCCCGGTGAAATGAACTGAAGGAGTAGTCATTAGCTTCGTTTGAGACTGAGATAGTTAACACTTGCTTCATGACATGATAAAAATCTCCATATTATCATTGCACTGGAACATTCACGCTTGTACATTTATGCGGTGAATTACTTACTTGCCTTCATGAGTTACCGCGAGTCATACGGTGTGGCTTTCATCCATTCTTATCCCAGGCCCATAAGTATTTTTAACACCTACATCATCGTATCTAAGTCAACCTACACCGGAGGCGGAGCCGCGGAAGCGGCGGCTCAATTCATCGTTAATTAGATCCCCGCCTTAGTCGGGGTGGTGAGATAGATGTATGTCCATGAAACCTCTCTCCGAATCGAAAGGACCAAAATTGTACAGCCATTCACCAATTCGAGTCACTGAGAAAATCAAATATAAAGATCGAGCATGTTATTTAAGCACCGAATGAACCTCTATTTGAGCACTATATCCATTCTCTTCAGGTTTTTTTCGTCTTTACCACTATCTGTATAGCTTCTGTAATAAGCATTACTGGAATTATTCCTTCAATTTTTCATGTTAATATATGCAGGTGAACGTTGGCAGCGGACCGACACTGTTTCCGGTCAAAGCATATGAGAGACCTCAAACATCATGACAGTTAAGGCTGAAAAGATATTCCGGAATGAGAAAAATCATTATTTATTAGCCTAACACATACATGTTGGCCAAAGGTCCGCAGAAGATTTCTAGAGACCGCTGAATACACATAGCATGCTTGGCCATTCATATGTTAAGAAAGTTCATCAATTTGATAAAAGCACCGGGTTCTAAGTCAGGTTGGACCGACAAAATCCCACGACGTTCGCTCATCTACTATTCTGGCACGAAGAAAGAAACCACATACGTGGGAAAGATTCCATAGTATCATGAAAACAACATGGCAAACTTTCTGAAGTAAGTCTTCATTGATTGACGCATGGAAAATCGAAGTAACAAAACATCGAACTGATGCATATATGTGAGCCCAAGGAGTTCTCAAAGCAAATTTTTTGGCTTATGTCGCTGTGAATTAGCGGCACCTCAATGTGAACATGATGTCTCGCTGATATATTTCACTATGAAAATTCAACAGGATTAATAACGTATGAGACGGCTCTTACTGTATGCCAAGTCCATGAAGAGATAAAGGAATGAAAAGCTTATATACCGTCTGGTAATTGTGGGTTGCGGTGCGTTTATTGGACCTAAAGCCCTGAGAAGATTCTATTGGAGGTAGAAATCGATCCGACGATCGCTTGGCTGGACCATGGAAGATGTTATGCACTAGACTGAAGCAACTGGATATCAATGTTGTTCGGGTTTGGGACGTAGCAGTTACACAACTGTCAGATAAGAATGTACTCCTTCCCAGGTGTGTCATGATCATTAGGCGCGACGCACTCAAGTCAGCATGAACACAATTACGAGAACATTCAAATCCCTCGCCCCAGAACTATCGAACTGTTTTGTTCGAAGTCTGTGGGAGACCTTATACGCGTGAGAGAGCTTTATCGCGCACCCCAATAATGAATAACAGACCATTCTTCTAAACTTCTATCAGACATACCTGGACAAGTAACATCTTTTAGAAGTATCGCATGGGAGTTGTCGGTGAAGGAGATCAGCTGTAGGTACGTACCATGGCAAATATGCCGCGTGAGCGCGTGATCCCCTGTGCGATGTCAAGCTCAGAAGCTCCAGTGGGAAACGTCTCTTTCAGAGCGGCTACAGCAGAAATAAATCCTCGGAGGATGAAACAAAGCTCGGAATATGAACCGTTGGGGATTCGCTTCCAAGTTCCGTGTTAATGAAGCTCAGCATCGTTTGCCGTAGTAACATGATGGTATCGGAATGACGCGTAACGGGCAACTAGAAGCTGACCATGCCGAACCCTCGTAAGAAGTCGGACAAGGCCACGATTACTATCCGTGCGATGGTCGGAGTGGAAAGCGTTGTGGTAGATACATGTAAGCAATATTACCTTCATCAACGCGTTTCATCGGCATTGCATCAGCTAACGTTTCATAATGACTAATTAAAAAGGAAAACTCGGGCTTATTTGGATGGGGGGATAATGCCAAATATTAGGGGACATTCAAAGCTGAGCGCTGCGGCGCAGTCGCAGCTCGCATCACGCAGTGATAGCGATTATATTACATGATTTTGAGTCTCCGCCGGCACGTTGAGGTGATAAACGAGTAAACATGAAATTAGCATACCAGTTTGGAGGAATAACACCTTACATACCTCAGAGGAATCCTTTTTCCCGAAAACAATGCGATGTGGTGTACTGAAGGTCCTTGGGACTGATGGAAATATTACGAGCTTGCCGTTTATCCCAGAATGGAACATTATGGAAGCAAGAAAGGTGCGGCGCAGTACATCTTTTGTTTGATATTTGCACTCAGTATTTTTCACCTATTCACTTATAAACGATGTACTCTACATTTTGTATATTGATCGTTTACACCCTTGTAACATTAGATCCCTTGCTGGGACGTTATTTTAAATAAACGAGCTCACATCCTTACTGGAAAGGCATTCAATACTGTGCCAATACCATGAAATTTTCTTCTGCTTCACTCTGTTAATCTCTTGTCAATCCAAGCCCTCATCAGAGGCACTGTTGTCCTCATTGCGAGGTTGAAAGTCTCCTCGGAGCATCGGAACTCGCCGGCCGGGTATACGCAAGTCAACAATTCGGTGCACAGAAGTCATTATATTTACGCAGATGGAAGTCATTTGTCATAACGCACGGAAGTTGGCAGGTGGCTGCAATGAGTTGTCTCTGGATGCAATGCAGTACCGCACTGGTACTCGCATTCGGAAGCTGCCATCTCGGACACAAATTCGGATCAAGTCAATATTCAGTGCACAGTGTGATGCAAGTGGTCTGGATACGGATGTGACACCTTTGAAGTGTAGAATCATCCACGCAAAGGCATGCATCACACTGTCTCAAGGACCATCAGTGTGACATGTCAACACCCTCTTTTAATCATCATACATTGGACCAAAATCCTTTACTTTTCCTCCAAAAATGTTACCAACAGGTGTATCAGAAGGCCTCATATTGCCTGACATAAAAAACCTTTGGCAAATATGACAAATAATTTAATTACAAAATATTGTCCCAAGGACTGTTGTACACTGCATGGCATTTTTTTCAGGAAAAGGATTCCTCTGATTTATTTAAGGCTTTATTCCTCCAAATTTGCATGCTAATCACTTGTTCACATTAAATATCCAGAACCTGGATTTATCACAGTTTAACAAGAGAATCATCTAGCCCTCCAAAGGGTGCAAAAGATGTGTTTACCAATCACACCATCAGGCAGATTCAGGCCTCACTATTGCATAGGTAATAATTTGCCAAAATCACTTGAGATTTGGATGGTACAAAGATGAGATTTTTGCAGAGAGAGTAGAATATAGACATCAGCAAGCTGGAGCTGGAATCAAAGAAATACAGGCCATAAAGTCAAAACATGACCTGAATGATGAGAAAGATGTGATTGATATGCAAAAATACAAGTAGGAGGAATGTGCCCAAGCCTGGAACAAATAGGTGATCTTCTGTGGTATGTTAGTTATAATCACATCTACTTGGTGCAGTATTGTTTAATGGGTACACTGTCTGGCTCTGGAATTATATAGTTGTTAGATAGTTATTGTAAAATATTTAGAATAATTTGAGTGGTTGTAAGCCACAGAATTCAATGTACATTAATACTCAGGGTCAGGGAAGACCAAGATCATCTCAAAAATCAGGGAAGAAACTGAATATGGCTCCTGGACATTTTAGCATGAGCCTGAGCCTGGGTCAAATGGGCATTCTTGTGCATGGTGGGCTCTTCTGCAGATTTAACTGCAGAAGAGGTGTTGGCTGCTGTACTATCAGGTGGTGGGATTGCCTTGAGCCTGAGTGGTATTGTAGAGATGTGGATAGTTTATGAAAGAGAGGGAATAGGGCCAATTCATCAGTATGCAAAAGAACTATGAGAAGAGAAATGAGCAAAGATAAGAGTGGATTTCCTGAGATTGGCAGAGATGGGATAAAGCAGGTCTGGTGAATGTGATATAGGCATTTTCTGCAAGGAATGAGATGCATAATAGAGTCCTTTTATAAGCTGTGCTACCAGGATTCATAAGAACAACAATATCAGTACAAGATTATTGGAGAGAGTGGAGGGAGAGGACAGGGACTTACCAAGTATTTCATCTTTTGAGTGAAAGCTGTAGCAAAGAAATTTAAACAAAGGGGGGGGCAAAAATGCTGTGAGATGCAGGAACCCAGTGTGCTAAGAAACAATAAACTAATAACCCCAGCTTAAGTTTAAAGAAGTGTGAATAAGGTTGCTAGTCATACTTGTGTTGCACACAGAAAAATAGGACCAGTACATATCATCATAGCCCAAGCCTGAATTGAACAGGCATCTTCTGTGGAGGTATTGCTGTAGTGACACTTCTTGCAGGTGCTGTTCACTGCTAAGCTGTTGGCTTCCTTAGCTGGGCAGATGTCACCAAAAGGATGAAATGTGTTGAGGAACAAAGGAGATGTCCTTGCATTGACACAGCTTGACCTGATACTGGTCAACCCAAGGGTGACAATTACTACTGCTCCGTGATTAGTTCCCTGGGCCTGAAGTTACGCCAGTAACGTCAGTATCGAATGGGGCAAGAGAGACATGCTGAGAGAAGTGAGGGGGGACGCGCGGGCCTGAGGGCAACTCCTGTTGAACGGAGGGAGCGGCAGATCTGTGTTGGCAGCATTTGCAAGAAGACGACAGGAGGGGGCGGGAGAAGCAGCGGATGACGGTTGCAGCGAGCATGGAAGAAGGACTAGGAGAGTGATGTGGGAGACAAGGATGATGCGGACGCATCTCGCGCTCGTCGTGGATTATGTAATGCTTTAATCAACCAGAGGGCCATGCGAGTTACACCTACCTCAAAGCCTCACCACGACGGAGCACTCTGCTTTGGACGATAATAGTAAGAGGCCCAGCTCATTGAAATGCTCTTTTTCATCTTGTCGCACTCTTTCAGATCGTGTAGACGCTGAGGGATGAGATACCTAAGAGGATGACAGTGTTTAGTGTGAGCATTACACTGGAGGAGGAAAGATGGAACGGTATTTGTGCGTGTCATTCTTATCACTAAGGCTAGCTCGCGCCGATGTGCTGCTTTCCACGTGCTCCACTTGCATCCCTGCTCAAACCTGTGCAGTATTTCCTCAGAACCGAAGGTGCACCTCTGGCAAGCACGCACCGTCTCCCTCTCCCATTAACTCCCCGTCTACTTCCCAGCCTTTTGTTCCTCTTGTGAACTATTTCACCTGCCTTCCCTCTCTAGATACTTACATCTCCGACGCACGCACAAGCGTTCTCTCCCCGAGGCTTTCGCCAGCGCCCCGTCCGCCGTACTTATCCACCTCCTCCTCATCGGGACCATTGAACTTACTCAAGCGCCCGATATAATATCTAGAATCAGGATACTTCGTACTTGTAAGATATGTCTTTTATAATGCGGGCTGGCAGCATACCTAATGAATAGAGGTCGGTTGTAACTTGTGGATTCTGACGTACCAAGAAACTATAAAAAGCAGCATTGGACATCAATACGAACGCTTTGAAGAAGTTCACGACGAAACTTATGAAATGTAATCTTTCCGCCGAAAACTGATGTTAACCAATGCATGACCCCGAATGTCCCGCCTGTTCATTGGGAAATGCGCATCGTATACCGGTGGTTTCCGGATTTGAATATTCTTGAAGGAAATGAGTGGGACCGTTCTATTGTTATTGGTATATTGATATTTCCCTGCAGATAAGGATTCGACACGCCCTTTGATGTCCGTGCACACCACACGCACAACACAGTAACATGATCTCGTGCGACATAGTGACGGGAGTGATTCGCTTCATTGTGCCTTTTGTCATCCCATTCTGCTCTAGTTTGTTCCGTCTGCATTCCAACCAACACCCACAGTCTCGGCTTTAGAGGTTACCGTTCCTATATAAATACAGCGACCTCTTGATCCCAACGAATAGTGGTTTATTCCGCATGATGTTATGCATTTAGCTTCCACCCTTGCTGCGGGAGCAATATCAACGGCTGATGCTCCAGTAGCTATTTTTTGCTGCGGAAATCTTATTGAAGCATAAAACTTACGAGGTGAGTAGGATATTTCTTTCATTACCTAAATGTTGAACTGCGTTGCTCCAGAATATGGTTCGGATTGTCAAGAGCAGATTCGCGTTAGACCCAACGATGGCTTTGAAGTTAGAGACATCAGTACTGATAGTGTGTCAAGGAGACAGCATTGAGATCGATGAGAGTGCATATCAAATTATGTATCCCTTTCTGGATGAAATATCGGTGATCGTAGAGCCGGAAAGGCGCGGATATAGGTGAGTCTGATACGTCTGTGTACTCCGATTTTTTGTCCTAATCTCACCATGGAAGAGGGCATTATCACAAAGAGAAAAGTCAGAAAAGAAGTTACATCTCCTCGACAGACTTTTGATTCGCCAGAAGAACACCTTGTTCATGAGCAGGAATGTGTTCAGAATATGAGCTCCCCATCGACGGAGGTGTCCACTGCACCTGGCGAAACCCTTCCTCCGCGCACGATTAAAGAGAAAGAAGTAGCGCCTCAGATTTAGACTCAATTATGCGATATGGAACGCGTTGAGATCTCTCGAGATGTTCACAATCACGGAGAGCAGGAATGCGAGCGGCCAAATGAAGATGCAGCCGTGCATGATCTAGGGCATGGTCAAGTCCTACCTGAGAGAGATGGACCTAGGGGTGAGAGAAGCAAAGCCTCACCGTCTTCAGCTCTAGAGGTAACACCGACAGCTCAGGACAACACAGGTATTGATTGAAAATCAATTATTTCTCGGATCATGCTGACTTTCTTTATCAGGAGAGGGACATCCCATCGCGGGTCCGGGTACTTCTCGTGGTGCGAGAACAATATCTTCGAATGATTTCATGTAAGCTGAAATCCATTCAGATATCGAAGTACCGCAGTCTTCTGGGAGTAACCGCGAAGATCCTCGTTTTCGTATCCATGTTAATTCCACGGATGGGCAGTTCGCTGAATTCAAAACAGGTGGGAAGCATCAGGTCAAGAAAGTCCTTGCTGCTGCTCACAAGAGCTTTGGACTTCATACTGAGCGGTTTGTGCTACAAATAATTGACTTTTCCAAGACTAAATCTTTCCCATCCTATCCAGAATGCGGCTACTTTTGATCGTGGAAGTCGAAGACGAGGAAGGTAACCTAGTGGATTCTTATGAATCTGAATGTAATAGGGATGAGACAGTATCAAGGTGTGACATTAAGCCCGACGCGACGTTAATGGTAAGGCCTTTGACAATGTCGAGGGGTAGTGAGGCATAGGTGGCTAGGAGGGATCCTTCACAATTGAGTCAAGCCGGATAATACAACTGCATACATGTCAAAACTGAGAGTAATCACAAATGTCCGGCAAAGTTCAAGGGATGACTATCTAAAATACTAATGTCTATAATATAGACTACAGTGAAGCACTGTGCAAAATTGCCCATTATCTTCAACCAGCGGTATACATGGCTGGCCCTGCCACAATATGCGGATTAATCTCGCTCAGGTTGAAGGGCGTTACAAACAGATCGCAATCTGTAATCGCGACGAATACAGTACCGTTGATAACAGGAGCGGTATTGTCACCAAATACACTTCCATTGGGCTGGATCGTGATTCCTTGAGTGCCGCTTATGTTCACGAGTGGGGTGTATGTCGTGTTCAACTGGGATATCCAGGCAACAAACTACAGGGCGAATATTAAGAGACTCATGCTATATGAGGTATAAATGTGAATATACCTTGGGTTCTCTAGCGTTCGTGCTGGTGACATAGCTATTATTATACCCGACTGTCTTACCAGGAAGTTCCCAACTGAGGAACACTTCGCGTCCCGGTTGGGAAAGCGGAATAGTCCGATTATGCGTAATCGCAGGGATTGTGCTGTTGCCGACCTCAGTCGTGTTGAAGTAGGGAACAGCGGAGGGGTTATTCTTCAGAAAATGAGATTTATATCACAAACTGAGTAACGGTAATTGAAAGAAAGTACAAACCGTGATGTTCAAAGCTGGAAAGTTTTGCCATTCGATACGAGGATTTTCAGCTGGGCAGCTCACAATGTACGGCGCAAGCAAAGTCCATTGCATAGATTGCGTAATTCCAGTGGTAAACCAGAACTGTTTGAATACGCTGAGAATTAATAAACAGCAGTTTAGCAGTTGATAAAGCTCATTTACGGGGAAAGGGAAGAGCCCCTCGAATTGTCTGAAGGTCATTTGCTGACGAGCTTCGGTAGTGATTGACTGTAGGACTATCTGAGCAGCAGGTCTAGAATTCAGTTGCTCCAGGAAGCCGTAGACGCCAGCTTCACCCCATCTTGTCACCTAGACAATTTAGTGGTGTTAATATACTCAGATGAATGCATGTCCATCATGTGTCAAAGGTCGTCACCTTGACGTTGAAGTCGATGAATTCACGGACGGTCGTAAATGGATATCGATAAGTGCATGGCTTAGCTGCCGGAGCTAATAAACGACGGGTTAATGAATAGCGAAATTACAAGATCGAAACAAGGCTTACGTCCCAGCATGTCCGATATTGCAATAGCATGTCCGACCTCTTGTTCAGCCATGAACTGAATTAAGTATCGGTCTTCCGCATTGATACCGTACTCGTCGAATTCATCATCGGAAAACATTGCGAGCCCATGATGGAAGAGATCGAGTTCAATGTACTCTTGGTTGAGGGCCAGATTCTGCAGGAGGAATAATTTGAACCAAAAAGGAATATCAGTCGTAACAAAGATGCACTCACCAACGATTGAAAGTCAAAGTCGCTGAAGGGGGCGTATACGGGCGGAGTGAAATTCGCGAGCAGTCCACCGGCAGGTGTTGGGGAAGAGGAACTCGAGGACAATGACGCGCTCGGAGTATGTGTCGCGTATGAAAGATGACTTGGGGATGGCGGAGTACTTGAGAATGAGATACTGGATGAGGGAGCACTTGACACCAGAGGAATTGCTGCTGCCAGTGCGGCAGCGATGAAGGAAAATCGACGCATATTCGGAAGAAGGCGAGGATACAAAATACAACGTACAGGCGTAATGGTTTAAATACTCCCTTTGACGGAAGCAGTATCCCATTGCCGCTTCCGATAGGAACCATCGCTGGTCAAGGAAAGCCCAAATCTGGATTTTTTAGGAGACAGGACGCCGAAGCCAAAAAGTATTACGACTGACGTGACGTGATTCAGCGCCATTCAGGGAAGTCGAGAGATATTCGTCTGATAAAAAAAGGAAATGCTTACTGGCGGTCGGATATTATGGACGTGTATGGGAGTAGAATGGGCCACTTGATGACCTGAATGGAAGAAGGATATCGCGATCATGCCCATCGCATATACCTTCCATCCAATAGAAGTGCATAAGATGCTTTATTTGCTC
This sequence comes from Nidula niveotomentosa, assembly GCA_036937135.1. NCBI lineage: Eukaryota > Fungi > Basidiomycota > Agaricomycetes > Agaricales > Nidulariaceae > Nidula > Nidula niveotomentosa. The sequence continues at coordinate 16,384 of JASFDE010000154.1, read as the reverse complement.
ACAAGATCATCACGTAGACATTGCACTACATCGTGGATATCGTGACCAGAGCGAAGCTTCCTTGAAGTTTTCCGTTAGTTATGTTGCATAGCACTGCTTACCGAGCCTTGTGACGTCGTAGGTGACGCAGCCGTAGTAGAAAGTAATGTTTCTTCAATCTTGCCAAGGAGTGGTCGGAACGTCGATCAACTTTGGGTTCGATCAAAAACGCATCGATTCGTTGCCAGTGATGTGGTTATGACACAGCAAGTGGTACAAATTTGAACCGCGGGGAGCGCATGCCGATATTCAGCCAGATCGCCATTACTGTAGGAGGAGTAAGAGAATTCTGCTGAGAGGATGATCCAGTGCGCATTCGATAGATCCTTAGATTGTCCCGAGAAGCATTGGGAACTTGAAGGCGACGCGTGGTATCGGCTTAGGGGCATATACAATGGGCACACTGTGACCTATAAACCTGAAGTAGTTGCGCTGTGGAGATGGAAAATGCGCGCTGTAGTGGAGTGGGCTTACAAAGCGCTTTCCCACGCTCACCGCATGTTTATTCCTTTTGTCGTCCTCAACCATGGTTACAGTATAGATAGACTACTATGGTTTTTGCTACTCAGGAACTACTCTAGTTATATAAGACTACGTGTTACGAGCTATAGTTGTTGAAATAACACAGATGTGATGGTTAAGTCTGCTATTTAGGTGACAAGCGAGGAAGGAAGCAGAAGTAAAATACGGAAGCTTATATGTAAAATACGTAGCCATTATGTACAGAACACAGAATACCAATGAATTATAATACGGATACCAGTGTCCGTCCATATACCGATACTAACTGTAGCGAGTGTCAAGCTCGTATTTCCAACAGTATTAGTCAGTTCTCTGGAACTTGATAGCTTACCCCAGTCAGTTCTTGAGTGACTAGTGTGAAGTGACCTTTCTCGGAACGCTCCCGCCACACGTACCGACTGCCACGTGGAAAGAATATTTGTCTGAGAAGGAACAGACAAATGTTTGCACAGCATTTGCAAGCAAAGGCTTTCGGCCTCGTCCTATCTTTCATAGGAGCAGTACAATAGGACGAGGGATACGGGTTCCGAATTCTGTATATGAGGACATATGCGATATGAAATTGTCAGAAGAAACAAACTGTGACTGAGCAGAAACTTGAAAAGTCATCGCACATGCCATCCAGAGTCAAAGTCTCTCTCAAAATATTTCTGTTCCGCATGAATGCAACCATTCTGGTGAATATTAGTATTAGTTAGTAAAACCCTCGAACCCGACGACAAGATGTCAGCTATTCACTGGCTTTTTTCGTTTCCTGCCCGTTCCTGTACCGGATATAGAGGACCTGAGAGACCTTCCCTTCTAATCCTCGGTTTGGATATACGAGAAATTTGGTCCAACGATGCTCTCCAAGTATGTGCTCGGCAATTGGCTTATCTTAAAAATCTCAACAAGGAAGTCCCCAAGGGCTGTACAATTTTTATAGCGCAACATGTATAAGATCGCAGCAATGAATTACTTACATGGCTCGTAGTGGATTGGTTTAATATGGTTAGAGTCATCGCATCCCACAATCCAGCGGCAAAATACTTTGCAGTCGTCGAGCATAGCCCGCGAGGCATCCAGGGGATACGAGTGGTTAGCGATGTAATATCTAGAGCCGTCGAGGATATCCGAAGTTTGACTCGCTTACCATAATTTTGAAGTAGTGAAAGTGAAATAGGGCAGATGTATGCTGCGCGTACGGAGGCAACACGGGGTAATGTGGAGGTTATGTTAAAGGAGTGGAAGCACTGCAGGTGATCGCGAGCAGTATCGTGATGACGGACTTGAAATTATTTGTCTCTCATAAAAACGAAATGTCACAATCTTGATTGGCTTACCCATGCGGTTTGCATGTTTTACAGTCAAGCTGAATAAATAAGCCATCCGCAGGTCGAGACCCATGCTTTTCAAAAGCTCCTCCATAAAATTGACACAGAATCCCCCTACATTAATAATTGGTTTGGGTATGCATATACCCACCATATGGTCCTAGCGGCAACTAGGTATAATATAAACAAAAAAAGTGACCCCAAGATTTCATGAGCTTCGAGCAGGCAGAAGCAATCAACTAACCTGAAATATCTGAATGCCTGCACTTTAAATATGCGGTCCATGGGCTCTCGTTGCAGTAATACATATAATTCTTCCTTCTCGTTGTGCTCATTCATGGCGGGTAACATTCTTGCACGCCCTACATGCGACGTGGAACTATTAAATCGTGAGAAGCCTCCTGAATCATGAGAGTATGTCCGCAGCAAAGTCTAGGAAAAACTATGGACTGACTAGAAGAAGGGCTCTGCATTCGGCGAACTTTTATTACTCTGCGCTGGAAGTCCATGTAATTTCCATAGACTTTCTAAGACTTGTCGATGGATACAAACTTTCCGTTAAAAAGGAGTGTGGCACAACCTCTTCCGTATCTGTGCCAAGTATATCTGTGAATGTAATTACGGGTCGCGCTTGACTGGTAGACTTTGTCCGACTTTGAGGGCCGAAACGGCTCAATGTGCTTTGCAACGAATCTTCATCGGCTCCCATGGTTCCTTCTCGACGGCTTTGACGAACGCATCGATAAAAGGACATGACCACCACTAGAAGGTTACACACGATCAGTGAGATTGCTGCCTAAGAGGCGATTATAAGTGCCAATGTAAGATACCGACGGAAGGGATATAAGAGCACCTCCAAGTTAGCCAACATCGCTATTGTCACAATACGGCTAATCCCGAAAGCAAATCCGCCATATGAAACGATCGTAAACACGATGACTGTTGATAGTGTCAAAATACTGCCGGAGAATGTGGCTAGAATAAGAGAGTGTTCGTTTCCAGGAAGTTTAATATACCACAACACGGCTAAGGGCAATACGATGAGGAGAGCATCAGCTACGAAGTCAGCTGACAAAAATTATGCTGTCAGTCATTCTCAAGTATGAGGTTCAGCGCGACGTACAAATGACAGTGAAAAGGATCCAAATGGTATGACGATTTAGTCTCACACTGCAGTTCATGGAAGAGGGGCTATCAGAGGCATCGGCACACAATAGCTTTGTCATTAATACGCAAATGAGGAAGAGAATTGCAAAGAATAGTCCCAGTGCCAGCGCCCAACGACGAGCAAAATGACTTCGAGGAAAGATCCTCGCAACTGATAATGCCAGGCTGATTCTGGAGGACCTAATATAAGAAAGCTGAGAAATTGCTCAACGAATTCAGCAAAGTTTGTTCACCATACGACCACGAAGTACGGAAACTGCGTAAGCCAATACGAGAAAAGAATTAGGTTGGCAGGTTCTCGAATCAAGATTCTACGTTAGCACGGAAGTAAGGGCAGAATATCAAATAACCAATCACACACCTGAGCTTTGAAACTGTAACCACATTATGGTCATGCAAAGGATCTCTCGCAACAGCGGAACGACAGTGATATAATCGTCCCACCACAGCTTTCCCATTCTCCACCGCTCAGCTATGCGAAACACAGAGAAGCCGATGGCAAGAGTCTGGAGTATTGTGATGCTGACTGGTAAATTCGAACGGTAAACGTTGAAGTTGTCGAAGAAAGCATCCACATACTCACTTTTCCATCCCAAATACGACGATGACATCTGCGCTCAACGTTGCACTGCAATGGGCATGGAAGTTAGGTAAAAAAAAGAAAGGTGGATGCTGGAATGCTTATTGAAGATGGCGGCTTTAACTGCATTCTTCCCAAATATTTGGGTACTTTATCCGAAACAACCGCCTCATTCCCAGCCGAACTCCTGTAGGTCCACGTCTATACCCAAGAATGGGTCCAAAAGGCTCTCATCGAATATTACTCACCTAGTTTTGAATGGAAACGTACCCGATTTGTGCCTGGTTTCCACTGGCAAACGTTATGCCAACCATAATGACGTATCACGAGCTATATATAATACCGAGCGCACTAAACACCTCTGTCACGCGTTCTTACGCAGGATGCAGGACCGCATCCCACTCATACGCAGACGCCAGCACCAATGTCCTCGACATACGCTCCCTTCTTCTTCTCCTTCCCTACCCATGCTATCACCATTATCAACCATCCCGCTCTGGTTCTCCACCCACTCTTACGCGATGCGTCCTCCACCTGCCCTTCGCCTCCTCCGAGTTCGTATTCTTCCAGCCCACATAGACCCTCCACGACTTCGGCCACGTCCGGCTCCACGGGCCTACCTCGCCAACGCCTTCCTCAGGGTTCCCTCAAATCCGGGTCAGGTGCTCCGCCCCGACCCAGTGCCAGCGACGGTATAAATTGTGATATTCCGATTGTTGAGACACCCTGCACGAACGGATGTTCCTTCCTTGGAGAGAGATGCACGCCGAGGTACGCAACGTGCGCATGACGTTCGCGCAGCCACGTCTGAGGATGCAGGCCCCCACACTGTCAAGGTTGGCCACGGGTGATCTTCCTCCATAAACGGATCCACGCTTCCCGGTTTCGGCACCATGCCGCTTCCACTTGGCCAGCCACATGTATGCAGGCTAGGTTTGTGCTCTCTGGAATGCACGTAACATTCTTCCCGTGCGCGGAGGGCAGGACGGGGATGAGTAGGTGCTCGAGTTGGTAGAGGGTGCCTGTGAGTGTCGTGGTCACGTTTGGGGTAGCGGCGGTGGGGAGGGGGGAGATGAAGTTTGAGAGGGAGCCGACGTTGACTTGTGGTTGAAAGAAGACTTTTAGGGATGCTTTTTACATCTCAAATTGTCACCATGAGCACCGACCCAATAACACTATTCGTGTAGACGACGTAACAGATCAAACGGGAACACGACCCATCCCCACACCGTAAGGTAAATATTGCGCCGAGCACTCATGCTAGCGCGGTGAGCAGTTTGTGCATGAACGGAGCAGGGGGTAGCATGAGAAGGAGCGTAAGAAGCGAGAGGGAGGCGTGCACTGCGGAGAGGCATCAGCACTAACGTTCCTAGAAGACGCGAAATGAATAGCTAAGAAGGAAGCGAGAAAGTAAGGAATAAATAGGGAGTTTCAGACCATACTCAAGCCGCACTTGAGCTAAAGGGCATCTTTCGATCGCTGGGTACCTTTCATCCATGTTGGAATATGAATGTCTATTTTGCCGGTATTTCGAGACAATAGCTGAAGGCGTCATCCTTCCATGCGGGCTTATCAAATCTAAATCATAAGCTGCAAAGATAATTGGCCTTCTGAATGTCTTCTTCCTGGTTTCTTCCACATAGCACTCGCGCCCTAATATGCTTCCATGTAACAAGTATACTCCGAAGAATATCCCATGACTGTAAGTGAGCGGACCGCCGGATTCCAGTGAACCTCCGGAGAAGTCAGGTGAGGATCCACTCTTCTTCGCTGGTGTTAATACATGTGGTTTAAGTAGATGCTATGAATCGACCTCATAGATGGCTTCCTGCACTTCAATATGTTATCTCTGTGCATATCAGTTACTCTGCTGCTCCTATACACCGTCCTTGAGGCTCTCGCCGCAGCAGACTTCCCGGTCCTCATAAACACCACTTCCCCTCTTAACCTAGCCATTCAACCTGCTTGTGGCGTCCTTAATTCGACGAACTTCACTGAGATAAACACGGGAATTGATGTCACCGCAACAAGGTATCATTTCTGCCCCTTGAACATTATAAAGTTGTGGACTGATCTCCGATTTTTCTAGGACCATTGTCGCCTTTGGTGATTCATGGACATCCAATGGAGGTTAGTTTATGTACTCCATCTCTGTAAAGTAATACGTATCAAATTTACTCATCACATCAATAGCCAATGGAACTGTGCCTGTTCCACCCATCATGTGGCCGCCGTCGCCTTCGGCTGGATCACGTCTAACAGAAAATCGACGAGCCAGCAATGGGTTCTTATGGGTAGAGAACATGGCGAACTCTTTAGGAGCGAAGCTTTTGAACGCACGTACTACATTATCCTGTTCGCAACAGAATACAATTTGACAGTGTTTGTACAGTATGCTTGGGGAGGAGCTGTAATCGACAATTTTGCCTGGAACACGACTACACCCCTTAATAAGACCGTGAGTCAGACATAATCCCAGTTCATTCTCATCATCCCTGTTAACTTGGAAATGTATAAAGGGTGTTCAACGGACAGACTTTGTCGCAGAAACCAACCTGTTTTTACAACAGGGTCGGTTCCTCGATTCTCTATCTTCAACTCAGACACTTTATACTGTTGCATTTGGGATCAAGTACGTGTTTTCATTCCGACCATATCTTGATGAGCATGTAACCGTTTGATTTAGTGATGAAGGACAGTTTGAAATAGGTAAATTCCACATCATCAAGGATTCATTCAAGATTAATCTATCCATCTCGCAGCTGGTGGAAATTTCACACGCGCGATTGACACCTATGTGATTGATACCTCCGTTTCATTTATTCTCATACGCTGATGAATGAATCAAAGGTCGAGAAGCTGGGAGAGCTCCAGGCTCATGGAGCAAAGAACATCCTAATTCATGGGGTAAGCAGCCATCTCGTTGCCCAGAAATTCAACTATTGAAACTTCTTTCTTACCCATCTACAACACCTAGATGTATCAGTCCCATGCCAATGTCAATATCCTACAACAGCAAATCTTCTCATATCTTCGAGATTCGAAGAAATTAAACGGGACAAATTTCGCATTCGTCAATCTGGAACGGTGCGTGCTGGCTCAGTACGCTGATAGCAGCAGAATGTCACTGATCGTGTAAATTTTGCAGGCTATTTACTGCTATTCAGAATACACCCTCCTTGTTTGGTTATACCGGAAACGCAACTTGTTTGTTAAGCGCCACCACCAGTGTTGGAGGTTGTTCCGATCCCGACCGCAGTGTCTTTTGGATTCGTAAGTATTTTACTCACAAGCATACCATTCATAAGCTAATGATTTGTTTTTCTGTGAAAGCTGGTCATCCATCGCTCACCACTCACGAGCTGATGAGTCAGTATACGTTTTCTGTATTGAAGAATTGCTTAGCCGCATAAACTGCTTTTTGTTTTTGTTTTTATATTGTGTCTTATCGAGATCATCAGTCCCGGTGGTTTTGCATTTATATGAGAAGATGCGCGTATTTCACCCATTTTTATATATGTGCACTGTGCAGAATCAGACAAGTCTCCCAGTGTAAATCCGTTTAAAAATAAAAGAAGAGAAAAGAACACAGAGAAAATGAGAGAAATAACCAGGTCTTAAGTGGTTTTCTAACCTAATTAAAGGATAAATTTACGATGGAGATGCGTGTATGTGTAATATGCAGGAATGTGACTATTGTAATGAAGCAAAATGAATCAATAAGAGAAAATAGCGATCCGCCTAGTGTTTCCATGCCATATAATTAAAAATGCAAGAGCTCGTATTGTCCTATTTAATTTTACCCGGAACACCAAGTTTATATATACTACAAATATCCTAGCCAGATATACCTCAGATATCTGGGTGAGGGGTACCATAGAAATAGAGCGGATAATCTGCAGTTATTATTCTCGTTGCTGAAGGAATCGCAGGGATATCTGATGGTATATGTTCAGATGTCAAACTGAAATGGCTGTGTACCAACCTTAATTCCATTAAAAATTAAGCCTGTGTAGTACGTTTAACTAGAGAATTTGTATCATCTTGCATTTGTCTGTACTTTAGCTTTACTGGCGCTAATGGTCCAGTTGGACGGCATAAGAACTTTGCGAGCCATTTATAGTCGCTCTGTGGCAATTGAAACGCGTTACATGCCGCGATGCCGGTGCAGGCGCTCAAACGTCAAAAGGCCACATCCAGCTGCTATCGATGACTGATCATATGCTGTCTAAGGTGATACACCTAGAAGTAGAAACCCTGTCCGTCGACATATCACACCTCCCTATACCGACGATGCCTATGTTTCCTCAGGCTCAGAATTTTCAAATCGATGGCGGAACCTTCAATGACATCCAAGGCCATCAATTCAAGATATATATGCCCTATCTTGATCTCTCACCTTTGAACCATGCTACGGCTCAGTTTGGCGCAATTAATCATCACAAAGCTCTTTGCGAAACGTTCCTTAACCGCTTGAAGGAATTTCTTCTAGAGGTTGATCTACAAAGGTCAGAGATGCCGCTAGGAGCGAACGAGGCCGAGAAGATTATCAGGTGCGAAATAGTTTCTGTGCTTCGCGTGAAGTAAAGTTGACGCTCAGCTTCTACAATAGTGCTTTCAAATGTGTTGATGCTGTCATGACGAACCTAGCCACTAAGGACCCAGTATGGATACGACGCAACAGCGATATTATTATAACACAGTTGAAAAACACTGAAGATGCTATCGCTCTCGCAACTCGTGAAGTTGAGGTATGTTGACAATATAAGTTCGCGTTCATTCTTCAATCCTACTACCATTTTTACTTCTCAAAAGCTGGAGGGTAAGCTAGACTCGCAGGACTACAATACACGGATTCAGACAGCACGGCAACGTGATCAGCTCTCAGTCTTCGATATCGCCGAGACTACGACCACTAATCAAACCGATGAAAAGGTAGAAGATGAACCCAATAAGGTCGGCATGTTGTAGTCATTATGCATATTCTGAATTCAACTTTATTTCTAGTCACATTCCTCCTCCTCTCCCAGCATTAAAGGTTTGATGCATAACATTCCACGATGGTGAATAATATCCTGATAATCAGCAGAACGTCCGGCGTGGCTCTTGAATAGCAAAGAAGTCATATATAAGGTTGACCGAAACTCCTTGCTTGGACGTGGAGGGTTCGGTAGTGTATATCGAGGAGAATGGAATGGTTTGGTATCCCTATTCGTCAAATGGAAGCGAATGGTATGGTCACCTATTATATATAGCCTGTTGCCGTCAAGGTAATGAACCTTGAACTTGCTGCCAGCGCAGAGGAGCGCGAGCTCAAGGTGAACATACCTTCATGAGATCAAGTGGCTTCTTTTGCTGATACGACAATTAGGCATTTAGACGGGAAGTACAGACGTGGTAATGCACTCGTCGTTATCAAATGGTTTTGGTTTATAAGCATTTTCGGTGACCTAGGGCATCATTAAGGCATCGTCACATCCTTCCTTTCTATGGTGCTTGCTTCGCGACCTCCCAGGTGCGAGATTTTCTTTCGTCCTACATAAAGCCAGATTCTGATTCTTAAGAAAGCCTTTTATCGTTAGCGGGCTATGTCAATACGGAACTGCCCGTCAATTTCTGAGAGATTTTCCAGAGTCAGATCGTATAACCATGGTATGTTCTTTCAGAAAAGGAAAATTGAAATCCAAGTACACCAAGCTGATTGTTATAAAGCTTTATCAAGTTGCATTGGGAATGGCTTATCTTCACGAGAAAAATATCATCCACTGTGATTTAAAAGCCGTGAGCGATTTCCTGTTGTTTAAATGCTGCTAATGGTAAATCAGAACATAACATACAGGATAACATTCTCATCGATGACAGCAAAAATGCGATGGTAGCCGACTTCGGAGTAACTTTAATTCAAGATCTCCTTGTTAGGTCAGCCCCAACATTATCCCGTCAATCGTGGCAAGGGAATGGCACATTGCGATGGATGGCACCGGAGCGTTTTGATGGTAGCGCTTTACAGAAATCTTCGGACCTTTATAGCTTCGCTATCACGGCTTGGGAGTTCTATTCCGAAGGCCAAATCCCGTTCTTCGCGCTTCCAGACTCTGCAATTGTCTCTTTTGTTTCGGAACTCCACGGGCGACCACTTCGTCCAGAGTCGCTCAAATTCGAGGAATTATGGGAGATAATTACATCATGTTGGCAAGACGATATCAAGAAACGACCTTCATTTCCCGTAGTGCATGCCAAGCTGAAGCCATTTTCTGTTCAAGGTAGAACTATTTTTTCAAGCATACTGTGGATGAATACCTAATGTATTTCATTCAAGATCCTAAGCCGCTAAGTCAATTGGGGCCTTATGATAAGCATAAGTCAAGGCCAAAATCGCAGTACGCCCTTTTCTCCTCTCCTTCCGATTCCCGGTGTGAGACCTCCCAGTACTGAATAAGCGTAATAGGGAAACACCTACGCTTACAGACACCTCGGGATATTCATCTAAGGAACATATTCGACTGCCTGCGAGCAGCCTTCTAACTGCGAGTCGGCAAGTTTTACCCCAGCAATGTCCTCCACCCGTACCTGCACCCGTGATGATAGTACATCCCCGTACTCCTAGTCCACCCTTTAAACCTGTTACGATGAATTGGCATACTTCATCCGAGGAACTTCGAGATCCTGCTGACCTTATGGACCGGGATATCGTTATTGCGTGCGTCCACTTGCCAGTGTCACATCGTGTCACATTGAATTAGAGCGGGTACTTAAATTTGATGCTTTTAGTTTCATGGGCCCTCCTGGGTCGGGAAAAACCAATGTAAGAGGCTCAGCTGTCTTCTAGAAAGACCAAATAAATATTTTTGGGTAGTTTATAAACATATTAGCAGGTATAAAGGACCAAAGCGGATCGTCTTCCTCTATTAGAGCTACGAGGATTTGGAACCACCCTACGAAGAGCAATCGCATAGTACTAGTTGACCTTCCAGGATTCGATCCTGCTAGATCAAACCTGGAAATGTTAGAGATGATCAGTTCATGGCTTACAACAAGGTGAGTTTATTTTTCTGAAGTATCGAATATTTTGATGGAATGCTTTTTGGAAGGTATAAAAGAGCGATCAAGCTTGCAGCGATTATGTATCTGCATCCTATCACCGATCTCCTTGGTCCAGGGTCCACTTCTCGGATGAATCTTCAAATGTTCGGAGCGATATGTGGCAACAAAGCGGCGCGCCGTGCCGTTTTCGTGACTACTATGTGGGACAAACCAGACAAGAAGGACTTGAATCCACAACTTCATCAGCAGCTTAGAGATAGTTATTGGAGGCCAATGAGAGATCTTGGTGCAACTACCGACAGATTCTTCAATAGCCGCACGTCGGCGTGGGACATAATAAATTACCAGCTGGCCCGAGAGAAACAAGAGATTCTCCTCCTTCAGCACGAGTCAATGGACCTTCACAAGAAGCTGAACGAGACGCAAGCGGGTTTAAAGCTGCATGATATTCTTCAGAATGCGCTCGAAAAGCAGAAGGAGACCTACTATTCCTTTATGGATAAAGAAAGGTCCACTATGGGCAGTAGGAACTCAAAATATTTGATGGAAACTTATATAGCACAGAAGATAGTAAAGAAGACGGAGGCTGAGATAAACGCGATGAGGATTCCCCTCGGCCGGAAAATGACGAAGATCTTTTCTTCGAAGACGGCCAGTGCGGTGATTTATGTTTAACTGCCTTCAACTTAATTCCTGCTACTGACAAGTCGAGCGTTTCTCAGCAGGCTGTAACTCTTCCGCCACCTTGATGTTTAGCCGAGTATATCTGGAAACGCTGGAAGATAGTATGATTAATCAGCATCAGTTCTTGAAAAAAAATAACCCTCCTTGTAATTTAAATAAAATATCATATTTATTAAGCAATGTTTCTGGCCGCAGAATTCCAGTCTCCGTCTCTTCGCAGCGGGGCTTGAAAATATGAGATGCTAGAATTTCTCAGGACAGATAAGAGACCAAGTTCAAGAATCACTTTCCAAAATGTACGTTAACTATTTCATCGACAAAATACTTGAGACTGACCATTCCTGCCTCCCGGTGGTAGTTGAGCTCCAGTTTGTGACCATCTCGTACGTAATTAGCGTTTGCCATTTCAAAAGTACTGATATTAAATCTCTTGTCCTCTATTCATAATCTGTGAAAATCATAGTTATATTGATGGACTTTGCCTTCTATGCTGCTGCAGGTGCTGCTGCTGCTGTAACAGGCGCCGATGTCAACGGATTTGGAGCCACAACAAGAGTTATTCGCTTACGAGTTCTGGGGGGGGTGAGTTGGTCTGGCATTCCCAATTTCTGCAGATTTTTATCTACAGATACTTTGCACTCTGCAGTTTATTCCGGTTTTCGTCACGATGACATTTTGCCTCGCATTTTTGCTTGTCTTTGCCATTGGTCAACGATTACTTGGCGAAGGCGAGCTGACATGGCCATTTCAATAAACAATCATTATGAATACCAATTTAATAATAATGTCTCCTTGTCAACAGTTCCAGATGCGTTTCTTATTGGCGCACTTGCAGCAGCAGCTCCTTTGATTCTGTGAAGTAAGTTGATCTAATCTCCCGATCCCAGTTCCCTTCGACGCTCTTGGGGCCTATATATTCACAAGAGTATCTCAAAATCATAGTTAGTAATTTCCTCCGTCCAATTCCATAACGGCGTTTCAACAATTTAGGCTATTATTTATGCGATGGAGGTTGGCAGTCGCTGCTGGTGCTATCTATGGCATACAATTTGGGTACTTCGTCTGCCATACACCATTATCATGAGACAAAGTCGAGGTAGACTGACGACGCCAGACCCAGGTTCTATAGTTGAGGAGTGCAAAGTAAGCATAAACTTGCTTTTGAGCATCAGGAGAACACCAGATGCCTTTGGTGACTGATATTGACAATATGTAATCCAGTCTTCCTTTATATTGTTTCTGATTAATCTGAAGGGCATCATAAATCTGTATTTTTCATACCGTTCATTCACTTCCTCGTTGCCTGCGACATTTGTTGCAGTGCGCTGTATTGCGGAATATGAAGAAAAGGCTTGTAGTTACCCGGCAGGCGACACATGAGGAAAGAAAATATGAACTGGGGACAGAGGCTTTAGAAGCCCGAACCAGACTCGAATTGGCATCTTCTGGGGTAATTGGTAACAAACAATGGATGAAGCGATCGGGATGATTTGCCAGAAAAATACGGGTGGCATAAATTTTCCCCAGGTTTCCCTACTGTTAAATGTTATGCAGCCATAACGATATATAATGTGCTATATATGTAACACACTTATGAGAGAAGGTAAGGTGGAGAAAATATGTTACGACGCTGATAAAATATGGGAGGGAGAATGCTTCACTTCGTGCCCACATCCGCCGAAAATCGAACAGTGAACGCAATAAACACCTCCATCAAGCGTTCTTCCGTGAATTTCAATACCACATCCCACCTGACGTGAACACCAGCACTAAACGCACTAGACACACGCATTCGACACATCTCAAATCGCAAACGCATTCGATACCTCCACCAACCCATCCGTCTTCTTCGACATTGCCGCCCACCCCGGTAGGAACGACAGCACCTCCTCTAGCGCGGGTATCTTTGCGCCTCGCCCCTGCCCCTGCCTATCCCTTTTCGCTCCAATGCCACCGCCATTATCAGCCATCCCACTCTCGTACTCCACCCACTCGCACGCCACACGTCCCACCACTTGCCCTTCGCCCTCGTCCGTATCTTTCCAGTGGACGTCTACTCCCCACGGCTTTGCCCACGTCCGGCTCCACAGGCGGACCTCGCCCACGCCCTCCTCGGGAATGCCGAATCCAGGCTGAGTCCCCTGCCCCGACCCAGAACCAGCCACGTTGTAGGACGTGATATTCCGATTGCTGATATACACTCTACATGAGCGAGTGTTTCTTCCTTGGAGCGAGATATGGGCGGAGGTGCGCGACGTGCGCGTCACATTTGCACGCAGCCACGTCTGAGGATGCAGGCTACCCGCTGTTGGGGCGGGTCGTGGGTGATTTTCCTCCGTAAACGAATCCACGCCTCCCGGTTCCGGAATCAAGCCGCTTCCACTCTGCCAGCTACACGTATGAAGGCCTGGCTTTGTGCTTTCGGGGGCGCAGGTGATGTCGTTCCCCCGTGCGGATGGCAGGGCCGGGATGAGTAGATGCTCGAGGTAGTACAGGGTGCCGGTAAGGGTTGTTGTTACGTTTAGGGTGGAGCTGGGGAAGGGGGAGGTGGAGTTCGAAAGAGGACCGAGGTCGACTTGTTGTTGGAAGTAGACTTTTAGGGGTGCTTTCTACATTCCAGTAGCTACTCGTCAGCACGGGTTCGACTATCTTCAGCGTAGAGGACGCACCTGGTCGAATGGAAACACGATCCATCCCCACACCGTGCCCAGCACAAAGACCGCCGCTAGCGTCCATGCGAGGGCGGAATGCACCTTGCGCGTGAAGGGCACGAGCGGGAGCATGAGGAAGAGCGAGAGTACTGAGAGGGAGGCGTACACTGTGTGAAAGAGGCGCGTCAGTGGAATGTTTCAATAGGGACAAGAAGTGGGAGCTAAAGAAGGACAGAGAAGCATAAAGATACGAGGAAGAAAGAAGCGCAAAAAAAAAAGACGCGAAAGGAAGATGGGCTGTGTTCGAAAGAGACCACAACAGAGCAGAAAGAGAATTAAAAGGTGAAATCTCACCAATAATAGCCGGACTCCCATCTGCCAAAGTCTGCGCCATCGACCCTACCAGCAAGAACCCCACATGCACCACCAGAACCACCGGCAGTGGGAGCGAGAGCAGGAGCTGGGCAAGCCACCAGAAGCTGGTGTCGTCCTCATGGGGGTATTTGGCGTGTGTCGGGCCGAGGATGGAAGTGGAGGGGCGGATGAGCGGCGTGCGCTCAGTGGCTTCTGCCTCAGGCGTGTGCGTTTCGGGGTCGTGGTCTTCCGCTAACTCTGCATGGTCGCTTTGGTGCTCCTCGAACCGTACCACCCTCTCCCTCCCATCCACATGCTCCCCAGCGCCACGCAGCCAAACGGCCCGGACTCCTTCCCCCATGCCCAACACGCACGCAGCCCATACGCTCGCGTTCCACACCGTGACGGAGTAGAACCCGCCTACTCCTGATATGGTTGCCAGCAGGAGGAGAACCCAGGTGAGGAGGTACAGTTGCGTGAGTAGGGTATTTTTGTGGTTGGGGTAGATGGGGGCCGGGAGGGAGAGGGGGAGGGAGAGGGAGAGGAAGGAGAGAGAAATCGTGGTGAGCAGGACGGTATAAGGGGAGGAGTAGACGATCTAGGTAGGTCTGTGTTAGATTCATAACGAGTAAGACAGAGGGAGGCATACGAATGGATTGAGCTTGACGTATCCCACTACCAGCCCTACTTGCGCACCAACCGCCACCGCAAGCGCTACCCAAAACCTAGCCCTCGCCCAAAACCCTGCCACCCACCTTCCCCCCTTAAACCACGCCCATGCTTCTGCGAACACTGACTGATGGGAATGTGCAGCGCTCCCGTTTGAATGCTGCTGCGCTCTGTTGTGTTCCCTAGCGGCGATGTGTTGAATGGCGAGCAGGAGGAGGAGCACGAGGGGCCCGAGGACGAGGAGGACAATGTTGGTTGTGCGAAGGGCGGAGAGGGAGAGGAGGATGAGGGTCGAAGCAAATACTGGGATAAAATGTTAGTAGGAGGAATAGAAAGGATAAGGCGAGTGGAGAATGAATGGGGAAGGGAAAGAGAGGAAAGGGAGAAGGAAATAGAAAAAGATGAATGGAGGAGAAGGAGGAAGGTAGTACATCCATTTGAAAGCAGTGATCATAACGTGAAATGCTTCGTGGAGGAACATGATAGTAGTCATCCCGTCGTGGGCGAATGATGGTGATAAGGAATACACATTCGCAGTGCCACGGACCAAAGTGGGAGGAAGAGGAGAAAGAGTAAAGGAAGACCAAGACAAAGGGAGGAGGAAAGAAAGTAGAGAAGGAGCGAAGGAAGAGAGCAAGGACAGAATGAATGACAGGAAGAGAAATAAGCACGAAAGAGAAGATGAAAAAGAAGGACAGACGGAAGGAAGCGGGGAAAGACGGAAGACTGAAAGAGGGAAAGAACCAAGATAGAGAGGAAGGAGACAAAGAGAGGAGGAAAGCGAGGAAGAGAGGGCGAAATAAATAATGAAGGGACGAAGATCGCAACGAAAGAACGAAGAAGGGAAGGGTGAATGAGAATTAGAAGGAAGAAAGAGAGGGAAGCGGACATCCAGAAGAGCGAAGGAAACGCGCACTTACAGTCAAAATATACTGGTACATTGTCGTCGTCACTAGAAGAGCCTGAATCAGGAGCATCCACCAACGCCGACCCAGCCCCCCACCCCGCCTCCATCATCGCCCACAAGCTCCTTTCCCCCCCATCCGTCCACGCCGTCGCGTCGTATTTCGTGTGGTACATGCTGCGGCCTTTGTAGAACGCGAGATCCAGGCCTGCCATCCCGCTTCCGCCTCGAGGGCCGCCGGAGGAAGTGTAGACGGAGTAGTCGGTGCCGGAGCGGACGACGCCGAGCGCAAAGGCGTCGGAGGAGAGGACGTTCGCGTGCGGGTGGGGGACGTTGGGTGAGCGGAAGGCGAGGAGGGGGGTGAGGGAGGTGGCGCGGAAGAGGAGGGGGCGGCCGCCTGAGGCGGCGCCTTCGAAGTTGAGGAATGTGCTGGTGAGATTGGACCAGGGGTGTTCGA
>JASFDE010000153.1:0-35134 GCA_036937135.1 Nidula niveotomentosa | reverse complement strand
ATATGAGGAAATAATAATGGAGATTAAGAAAGATAAGAATGAAGATAATGGAGCATATGAATGAAGTATGACAAAAGGTTCTGATAATGTACCAAAGTATTGCCGAAGTCTCCTGGTGGTCGACACATAGACTCCTGGAGGTTGTAGGGAGGTCCAGAGGTTTGACTGAGCATTGCAAACAGGATATGATAAGTGTTATTGTAGTGTCATGCCATGTCAGTGCTGTGGACTGCTTGGTCAGTATCAGTACATTGATCTGCTGTGTTGGTACAATGCCTTGCCATGTCTGTGAATTTTGAAGTGCATGTACAATCTTGGTTTTGAGTGTAGTCCTAGTTTTAATGTGAGAGTGATGGTCAATTGAAAGTAGATTTAAGCTATTTGATGTTTCAAATGGCAGAAAATATACCTTCTCTGGTGCCCAGATCCTTGCCCTTGTCACTAGCAAGTTAATTTGAAAACTGTGAGCTCACTAAATAATGAAATACATGGCTAGGTGACTCCCTAATATTTTTAGTAGTGGAAAAATACAACTTTAAGGCACAATATTTACTCTGACCTGAACATTCTGTGGATGTATATATTTTGAATTTATTTCAAGATACACAACTGTGCAACTTCCATTCATTCAATACAAGCTTTTTATAGTGTGCAAAAAAACCTCCTAGAGCTTAGGCTGCTCTCATTGAAACAAGAAACATTAAAATTTGCTGTAAAAATTCAAGGAAGGTTTTCAAAATTATAAGTATATGAATCAGAGAACATGCAAATTGCACTGCAAGTAAATATATACAAGCACCCACAGCACTGTAACCACTGCATTCCACGGCCCGCCACGGCACTTTCTCATTTCCCCGGTCCGGCACGACCGACATTTTCGAGCCGCAACAATTGCAAACTTATTATAACCTCTCTCAGTCTTGCAGTTTGCACAATACCTCCACTTCGAAAATTCAAAATTTTGGAGCTCATTTCTCTGGTGCTTTGAATGTGGCTGCTCACAAAGTAAACAGTCGCTTATAGTATCAGTAATGGGTATACTGGCGAGGTAGCGAATGGCATAAAGAGGTTGAGCCGACTCGCTTAGTATGCTTAAGTTTTTTTTTTTTTTTTTTTTCATTTTTGAATGTTCCGAGTTTATCGTACGGAATACGGGGTCCTCAGCGTCACGTCAAGCTTTCATGCTGTGCATTGTTGATGCTAGAAATAGGCTATCAGGAGCTGTCTAATAATATAGAACTTTGCTACTTGCACATGGTACTCAATTCTCACTATCTAACTTTGGTAGTTACCATCATGATCAAAGTTTCTTACCGTTGTAATCTAACGAGATGGAATTCCTTTCATACTTGGCTACAATTTGGCCCTGTGCAAGAAGGGGGTATTCACATGGATGTTGCCACAGTGGTCGGTCAGGTCTAAGACTCGTTTCTATTGCCTTCACCTCCTTCAAGTAGGCAAGCTTGCATATGCCACCCAAACTATTGTGTAAACAGTTCTGTCATGTCTCATATTTTTTCGACCCCTACATCGGATCTGATTCTCAAACATGATGTGCATTTCAAATGATGGCTGTGAATCCAATTAATTACATGTACAAGCTGCAGGACCCAGCCACATAATAATATCTGCTTTCGTGATTAACCAAAAATACTACATGTAGTAGGAAACGTGGCAGCAATAAATACCTCCTAGCTCTCAAGCCTTCGATTGTAGATCAGTGACACCTCGCATGCCGTATCTAGGATACCATTGAATACCCTGTCCGACAAAGCCTGACGGAAATTACATAAGTAACGATATAGGCACATGGACATAAAGTTTGGTTACAGAGAGTTTACCAATTATATCAGGGCACGGGTATGTCTTATGAGGCTCGCGAAATTCTCCTGAATTATGACGCCCATCATATTATTGAAGCCCGTGCAATTATTGAAAAATTTGCAGTCAAATTTTCAGTAGCGTTCCAGAACGACCTTGGGGTGGTCAATCCTGCAAATGCTGTCGAGCGGGAGAAGGCTCGTACAGCCGCCAAGCAATATGCGCTGCGTTTGCTGAATGAGGTGAAGACATCCTTCGGGCTGTTGAGTTGCTTATATTTTGGCTTCATCAACGATTTCCAGGGCAGCTGGGCCGAACTTGAGCAACACATCATGTTCTCGTTTTCTGCCTCCAGATGCGGAGGTATTTGCGTTGCACATAATGGTGTGTACTGAGTGCTGTACTTTATATTATTATTCCCTCATCCTGCCCTTCTTTCAGACCCAATGGGCTCGGATATCTTCATGATTGACGATAACAATATATAGCTTGGTAATAACGGAATTTGTAGTTTAGATCGATCAAATAATTTAGCAGCTTAGAACCCATTCTTCATTCCGAGTGAGCTCTGGTGTTATTCAGTGGGGCCTTCCCATGCTTTTTGTCTCTTCTGCACTACGATATTTAGACTTGCCGAATTTTTTGCCATGAAGAGTTATGTGCGTACCAGTGATCTTGTCAGTATACACGAGTTCTTACATACATGAGCAATAAGCTATTGGGCATTAAATAAGGCTTGTGCTTCTGACGCTCATAGTAGCGCTCATATTCCCAACGGTATTGTTAACCGCTCCAGTGCCACTTTCATGTGATGTTTATCGCTTAAATTTACATGATTTACCCCTTGTTTCGATTTATTCCGTCCTCTCGGATCCATAGCACATCCGTGTTTTCGATAAATCGACAAAATCGAAATGATGGATAAGAAAATTTGCGAATATTGAAATGAATTACGACCTTGGTAATCCGTTGCTTTCGCGATCAGCTACCTTGGGCTCTCGGTTATTAGCGATATCTATGGATATCCAGGTCCGAGTTTATTTATCTTGTGCAAGGAAGACATATATACTACCAGCGTCCACTGGCTCTGTATTGACTTTATAAGGTATTTTCCCTAATGTTTAGTGCCTTGATCACGAAAGTTACTCAGTGGGGGTACACTTACAACACATCCCCAAGTCTAATAAAAACTGTCCAACAATAGAATTTCGTAGCGGTCCATGTCGATATTGATATGGCCCGTCACACAGGGCCAATCGTCTAGAGAACGGATCATGCTTGCGCCTTTGCCTGAGAGCAATTAGGAGTAATCACTACTCCACGTCGTATCGAGTGTCTCACATGTACAGGTATCAGGGTCTATCAAGCGTCGGCAGAGGCTCGTGTAAGGTTCGTGTCACCGTTCGCGTGAGTATAAGCGAAGCCTGAAATCAATGATTCCTTGACGATCACAGAAAATCTTGCCTAATAGATGTCGCTTTGCGAAGTATAACCGAAATTTGTCGGAATTTGGCGTGGCACGATCTGTTGCGATGGGACTGTGAAAAAACGAAGTTCCTGTGATCTATGATGGAAAGTGCTGCGCTTCTGGGGTATCTTATTGGTTTCGAGGGCTTTTGGGGTCCTCCTGAGCTGCTTTAAAAGCGGCATATGTTAGAAGAATTAAGCCAGGATCTCCTCGAACAGGTTTTGAGCTCCCCAACTTCGTCTATCTTTGCCGGTCAAAGAAGACTTAACGAACTTCACGACTTCTCGTTGCTTTATTCTTGCATACTCTACTCCACTACCAACTCTTCTCGTCAATTAACCTAGCTTCATCATGATGTTCATCAAGCCCGTCTTTGCTCTCCTTGCTCTCGTCGCTGGTGTCTCGTTGGCAACGCCTGTTCCGGAATCTGTAAGTGACTATTAGACGGTGCAAAGGGAGCCTTGTTTAAACTTATGGCTGTTTAGAGTACCGGAGTGTCCTATGAGGCCCGCGAAATTCTCATGAACTTCGATGCCCGCCACATCATCGAAGCCCGTGCGATCATCGAGAGTCGCGCCGTGAAAATCCAGGTCACGTTCCAGAACGATCTTGGAGCCGCTAATCCTGCCAACGCAGTTGAGCGAGAGAAGGCCCGTACAGCCGCCAAGGCGTCCGCGCAGCGATTGCTGAACTTGGCGGAGAAATCTCTCGGGTTGTCAGGTTCCTTGGATGTTGTCTTCATGAACGACTTCCACGGCAGTCGTGCCGAACCTGGCCAACATATCACGTTCACATTTACCGCTCCTAAGTGTGGAGGTACCTGTGTTGCGCATGGATTCCCAGGGTCAGCAAAGAAGGCCGGTGATATCTTCGCCGCCAACCACCATGTGCTCTTCAGCAAGTAATGGTAGGTCTGAAATTAATGTCATTATTTTTATTATCTTATTTCTTTTCATGTTTTAGATGCTTTTCATTATTTACGAGCACTTTCATAGTTTGTATAGTAGATATGCCATAGTAATTCAGCAGCTTGAAAAGTCCAACGTCTGACTGAGTTAGTTGTTTTGTGCAACGTTCATTTTTCAATCATTTATGGTCGTGTCACCACTCCTCCCTTGCAGGGGGACAACCGTCACCAACTCACCCGCCGCCTCTTGAGTTAGACGTGCACTATTTTAAGAAAATTTAATCTGCACCTGATTCTATGATGTGATTCACGTGATCGTGTTCTTGACGACGGGCGTTGGGTTGGTTCAATTCCGAACGTTTCACTTCGACCACCTGCTTCGATTTCCTCATTCTTCTTATTTGTGACATATTGACGCATTTCTAGTTCCCATTGAATTTCATATTTCTGTACATTCTGGCCGTATCGCCCGTGGCGCGAATCGACATCGATTACGTAGCTGCCTAATGCATGTCTCTCTCATGGCACCAACGGAAAACAAGGCTAGCCTCGCTGCTCAAGAGCCATGGTGACGAGGAGGAAGACGGAATATCTCTAGACAGAATACTACACGGCCAGAGTGTAATTGGGAAGACCTGTGAGAGTTCTCCCTTCTGTCACTGCAAGTCCCACATCGATACTTAACTGTGTGCCTGTTCTCCAGCGAAGACCACCGAGATCGATGCTTTACGCTTCCAGAATAAAGACCTGGATGTGATTGGCGCGCTTGCATATGGGCAATTTGGCGTAGTGAGTCGATGGGATTGCGCCCAAACTTCTCTTGAGGTGCTCACACGACAGATGTTTCACAGATTGACGTGGTGAACTGCCGTCTCAACGGGCGTGTATACGTCCGAAAATCAATAGAAAAGCGCTTTGCTCTCAGGACGCGCGATGTCGGTCCATTCTTCTGCATTTTCCTTTTGAGTACTGACCGTCAGTCTCCAGCAATGTTTTCCCCAATTCGAACGCGACATCCTTCTTCAGGCAGTAAAAACAGACTCTCGATGGGCACCGCACATGCTTTGCGCCTTCCAGACTCCAACACATCTCAATCTCGTTATGGACTACGCAGAGGGAGGCACCTTGTGGGATGTGCTCGAGTCGAGCCCGCATGACGGTCGGGTATTGGAGGCTGATCTGAGGTGGTGGGTACCCCAGATTGTCAGCGCGATTAATTGGTGCCATCAACAGGGCTTTGCTCATCGGTGTGTTTTTTCATTGATGAATCTCCCTCAAGCACGACGCTTAGCTCTAGGCTTTCGCAGTGATGTTAAGCCACACAATTTTGTCCTTACTCCGGACGCTCACGTATTGCTCATTGATTTTGGATCGGCAGCACCATTGCTGCCACCAGCACCCGATGGTGCCCAGCTTCTCCCGAAGCGATACTGCCTGGTCCCATGTGGGACCTGTGACTACATCTCCCCCGAGATTCTCAAGGCCCACGAGGAGGCTCTCGTGGCATTGGAAATGGAAGATGAATCTCAGAACTCTCGGATTTCCAAAGAAGAAACAGAGGGATATGGTATGGAGACAGACTGGTGGAGTCTAGGTGCCATGATGTACGAGATGGCGTACGGGGTTGCACCATTCTTCGCAAGTGAGATCCGCCAAACGTATGCCAGAATTGTCAACCACGAGGTAACACATTACTCTACTTCTCTAATGCGCAACTGCTAGTATTCATTACTTTATCTTGTAGAAGAGCTTACGATTCCAACAAGAGGTGCAGATTTCATCAGAATACCAGGACTTCTTGCGTCGGTACGATACGTTCAGACTTCTTTTGCAATCCCTCAAGTTGACTGGCCCTACGTAGCTTATTGACACATGCTGAATCGCGTCTAGGTCGTCATAGCGTTTTGGAGATCACTGAGCATCCTTTATTTGCTGGCGTAGAGTGGGCTACCCTCCCGTCTAGTAAGACATTCTCCTCACTCTTGACTATCATTAATGCCTGATTCATGTAGAACTAGCACCCCCGAACCTTCACCTTCCTCAATTCACCTACACTGAGCCCAAAACTGATAACCAACCTCATGCAGGCCTCGAGGTACCGTATGAGGAGTCGCTGTCACAAGGCTTTGCCTTCTCTGCCCTGTTTCACTCCTCAAAGGCATCATCCCCAGGTCTTTCCATCATCCGTCCCAGTCCTCCGGAACTCAAATCTTCCATGCGGACGGATTCCAGCTCCTCCTTCATTGGCTTTTCGTGGGGCCCAGCACTAGATGCGTTTCCTCCTCATGGCCAAGCCACAACTATTTCTCCAATTGATCAGGACACGCCTCGATCCTTGCGCATTCCGTCTACTCATCTCACGCCCAGTCCTTTCCTCCCGTTACCGGGCCATAGCACACTATCTACCCCGCTTCCTGGGCATCACCTCTTCAGCACCCCGAACCGACCCTATGACACCTCTGCTACGCCATACCAGCATGCTACCCTTCCTCGTTCAAGCACCGTTCGACGCACCGCGCCCAGGCGGAGCGTATCAGACCGCGAAGCGATGAAGCAACTCGTTGACTGTGTCGGCATGAGTGCCCGTAAGAAGGTGCTGGAGAGTGGGCGCAAACCGCGCATCCTCACTTCATCCTTCAGCCGTGGTGGCTCAGGCACATTACGGAAAGGGAAGGAGCTGCGCTTCGACCCGCTAGCCACCCCCATCCCAGTTCCAGATTACACTACGGCGTCGAAGCAGGGCAGGCTCGCACCACTCGTAGTGGAGAAGTACAATCCAGCGTTGTACTCTGGTTCTGAGGCAGATGCCACTGACTCAGAGGGACCACCTAGTCCTAGTCCGACCCCTCGTCCTGGGTCGGCGATGTCAATCTTGTCCTCGAGAAGGAGTGGGACTCCAACTATGACAGGCACCTTTTCCCAGCGGAATATTAGTTCCACCACTGGCTTTCTGAGCGTGCCACCTAGCGCACGGAGAGCGAGTTTCGGAAGTGTTCCGTCCATAAGCTTCGTGTCGGGGCGGACTGACAAGTTGGTAGCTGAGCGAACGTCGGACGCTACTTATACAACTTCCTTGATAAGCCCTAGCTTTGATAGTATGGAAAAGAGATATCGGGCGATTATACGTGATATTGAAAACGTGGAGGAAAGATTGGGGGAGGTTTCAGTGCTTATCGGACGATGATATTTTTGCTCTTCGGTCGCCTGATACCACTGTTGTTCTGCTCTTGCAAGCTACTCCTTGAATGTTGTAGGTAGCTGATGGCTAAGTGCTTGCGAAGGGAGTCCTGAAGTAGGCGGATATCTCTCGGAGATGTCTATCGAACAGCCACGGGTGCTACCTAGGCGACACAACACTAACAGGAACCGATATGACCACAAGCTTTCTGCACCCGCCAGCCGTCATATTGTTGTAGCGGGACTAGCGCCCGAAGGCCACCCTGATATTTAAGTATTAGTATCCTCCCGGTGGCGCATTGCTACCATCGTGGCGGGAGATAAATACACAGCAAGGGACAGGGTAGACGGGCCAGGTCCCTAGCGATTCAGGCAGGGTGCAGTCCATACTTGGAATATTACCATTTACTCTCAAGCATCCGTGGTCTCCTGTATTTCCTTGTGACTTAGCAGGGAATATCATTCAGTGGTTTGAATTCTCGTAGATCTCCAACCTCGTCTTATGATGATCAACTACTCTTGAATTTTTGTTCCCAAGTTTCTTGTGTTCTTCAATCTCTAGTCTAAATACGTTGTTATTCGTTTGTGGTAACCCTCACATTTGATTTCAACATTGCTTTTCTTCTGTACTGTAAGTCAATCTGCATATAGGATATAAGCGTCCGAATCACGGTGAAGATGATTCGAACGATACTCTTCCACTTACTAACTAGTTAACAGCGCCTAACCTCCACCACCATCAAACCTTTTGTTAAGTAAGGCTATATGAGCGGTTTAGCTCACCTGTCAAGTGCAAGCGATAACTCACGATTTACCAGGAACTGCCATTGAGCAGCTGCTCAAGAAAAGGCCTCATATAGCAACTGACAGCGAGAGCAGTTGAAAGCCGCTAACCCTGAATGTGTACTTAAAATTTCACCGAAACGGAGTGGATACCGGACATACCAGAGGATATATTTATCTTTATTGGCCTATCCCGTAATTGGCCTTGAGCTTGAAGTGGTCAAAAGGAAAGGCTTGAATCCCTGATGAATTCATCTTAGATTGAGCTCGAATAAGAAACTTACACGATTGAAAGTTGGGAACTTTTAATCTTTGAAGTTGCATCTTCGCTTGCATAAAAATGCCGAAAGGCCAATTTATTGATCCTTCAATCGAAAACAATTGAACTCCATCGTTCACAAGGTCAAGGACCCCTTCTCAAATGGATAGATCTTCTCTCGACTTGACTTGATTAACCCACCTTCTAGGATGTTGGGCATAAACTCCCAATTTCTGCAATCGGTCAGTCAGGTGTACAACTAGCGATAAGGGCCTCAACTTGTTCATCTATCTGCCAGCCTATCGTTGACATGATCCCCTGAGGCAGGCGTAAACACCATGAGGAGGGTTTATACACCAGAAGTAGCACCTATAGAGAGACGTATTCAAAGCATACATAGAGTAGGCACACATCTGCCATGAAGACGAACATGTGCGTGCAAATACCTACGAGTTTAAGTTGGACCATGTTCTCCGATCTGATCCTTCTCCAGTAGACTACCCGTAGCACACATGAGAGATCTCAAAGCGAGCAAAAATTTGGGGAATCTCTAACAGAAGGTTAACATGGACTCCTGGCAGATTTTGGAACATTAAGTACCACGCTCGGAGCACCGAAAGGCGAAGATCAAAGTTGCAGCCAGATATTGCGGAACCAGGACGCCTGCAGTAATTAGACGCAGTTAGACAACCAACAAGGATCCTCGGTACCCTGTACCACGGGACGCAATCTGGACGACGTGATAGATGGGAGATAATAAGTTTCCCATGGTCCATGGAGCAACTTATCTGCCGACACATCTCTGATCAGCGATACAGACCAAGTGATATCACTCCTCGACAGATGGACGCGAGGACTGTCAAGGCATTTCCTGGGAACCATTCATCAATAGGTGCATTCGGGGGAACGTAAGGACCTAATATTATATACGTTCCTGACACCTGATAGTTCTGTGTAAGATTGCAGGTCGGAAATAAATAAAGCAAACTGGCCATAGCCGTAAAATGATTCAAAGTAAAGTAAATGTATTAATGCAAATCATCGAGCCTACGTTGGAAGAAAATGAGCCAGAAAAAAATACAGTTATCAAAACGACTTACTATTAACTTTAGAAACTAACTCCCCTTGCGACATCCTTCCATTCGTCCAACACGGCAAGCACCTTTGAGCACTTGTTTCGTACATCACTTTCCGCATCCTCACCAAGGACTAAATAACCAGGCCAAGGCCTATTCTTTGCTATGCCCTCTCCTCTTACTACGTCAACGACAGCCTCCATCGCCTTATCTGGATCACCTTTCTCGTTTCCTGGAACGGATGCGAACCGTGTCTTGCTTTTGCTTCGAACTTCATCATAATCAGGTATCTTGTTGTCCGAAAAATATTGTTGTCCATAGATACCCTCAGTTCGGAAAGCACCTGGCTCGACTAAAAGAACTCGGATGCCGAGCGGCTCGAGTTCTACTGTTAGCGTTTCTGTCAGCGCTATTTTCGAAGGAAGTCAGATCTCGAAATGAGGAACGGCATTTAAAATTCACCATGTACAGCTGCCTTAGAAGACGCATAAAATCCTGGACGATACCCATGAGCACAACACACACAAAAAACGGCAAATCCTCACCTAAACCCTATTAAAAATGTGAATGGAATTTGTCAAAGAGAACGGCATCCAAAATTGAGACCTACAGGAAGCTCTGTCTTCCAGGCGGATCGACTGCCAATGACTACTAAAGTGGAATTCTTCCTTGCTCGTAAGTATGGTAAGGTAGCCGTGGTCACGCTCATAAGGCCGAATACATTAGTTTCGAACTGAAGGCGTAAGCGAGCATTCCTGTGCGACAATATTGACATTCAGAGTATTCTCTGAAATGTCATTCCAAAATACGCACCCTCCCTCTTCGACCAACCCAGGAAGACCATAACCTATATACATACTCCTGTAAGCTCTATCCTTCATTAAAACAAACAAAGGCCCACCTGCATTATTCACTAGAACATCAATATGGCCCCAGAACGAGGCTGCCTGGTCAATCTTGGATTTAATAGTATCTTCTGACTCTGTCACATCTAACTGTATCGTTCGTAGGTTTGCACGAATGTCGGATCTGCAAATGGAAGCCAGATGGTCGAGCTTCTCGAGCGATCTAGCGGTGGCAATGACACGGTCTCCCCGAGCCAGTGCAGATGTCACGAGGCGGCGGCCGAATCCTGAGGAAGTTCCTACAAATCCGGGAGAATATCAGAGCGCTATAACTGGTGCATCCTACTGAACAGACTGCTACCTGTGATCAACCACACCCTGGAAGAATCCTCGACACCATTCGTTGACTTCCCGTTGCCCAATGTCATCTGGATTGTATCGTCGAAACTTGGCGATGTGCGGTTGAGGTTTCCAGGAGTAAGTGTATCTAGCAGTGTAACCGAAGTCTTTTAACGGAACAATGTGGTGGCAGGTGTGAGAAGATTGATACTGTTGGGCGGGGGTCTCTCCTGTGTGCTTCCGATTTCGTAAGTTTGGCTGCATATATAGGGTACATCCGGAATTATGTAGCAAGATTGTCAGACAACGGCCCGGTAACATTGTCAAAACACCACCTGCCTGTTTAGGACAACGCGCCTTCTTCCCTCCGACCTTGCGAGTCATATGTAAAGGAACGCCTGAGGAACACTGCCTTGACAGGGCCACGTCTTTATGTCTCGGTCTCGGTCTACAAAGTATTTTCGTCTTGTTTAGAGCCGAACGATGTTAGCGGCTCGGAGACTTGTTAAATTGCAAGTACTTGTGCACAACGTGCCAGTGGTCTAGGTACACAAAATACAAGATCGATGTAAATAATGTAGAGCGGAGATTGCGGGTGCATATTTCGCCGTGGAACGCCGGCTCTTGCTCTTATGAAACTCCTCACGCAATTACTTGGTTCGATACTACCAAAAAGATCAAGTTTTTATTGTACTGCGTGCAAGAGGTGTTGCAAGAAAAAACTTTCTTCATCGGTGCTACTAAGCTTTCTGAACCATTGGCTGACATAAAGCCTTGCCCACTACACTCCTAGGATCGCTACATTTTTAAAAGTGAGCTGAGAAGAATTCGGCTATGGGTAAATTGAGTCCCGAAGATTGCACAGACAACGCGGCCGCAAATGACTCACACAGTGAGAGGGCTGAACGCTTATACGTTCTGTCCAATGTTGTATAATTAACATACTGGATTCCAAAGCTTTCGGCGCATCAGATTAAGCCAAGCAAAGTAAAACGTGACAATCTGATAACTACCGCGCTTGAAGGCCGCTACCCCATTCGGAGTTGTCTAGCATGGCTGTTGAAGAGATGACACTCGTCAACATATAATCGGGATCTGAGTGGGCATAGTGTGACCAGGAAATCAGGTCAAGGTCCACCTACCCCATGCAAAAATGCCAGCGATCGGGATCTTATCCTGATGAATAGCAAGTAGGATTTCGCCGAGGTATGTCATGAAATAGTCTATCAACAGAGGTAAGTATCAGATGATGAGGTCCATAGCCAATATAATTCGCAGGGCTCACTCGTCCTTGTAACATCTTCCGTGATACGAAATAGTTCAGTCCGCAAGCCTTCGAAAGGCTCGACAAAACCAAACTCTGAAATGTACTAAGAAGATCGTATGATTTGTGAGAATAAATCACACGAATGATATCATTTTCAGAAATAAGTTACCATTTTCTTGGTTGGCCACCGACTTTGCAAGGCCTTTAACGAATCTCTGAGGAAATTAGGCGTCGCTTGCAGCCAATTGCTAAGGGGATCGGGCGACGGCCCCGCCGCCCAGCCTGCGTTGGAATCGTATTCAACGACGTCATGGCATTCTGGCCATAATGGATGGGATGTGTCAGAGAGACACGCATCAATGCCGTCGGTTGGCGCCACAACCCACTGTGTACGATAGGCGTCTATGGCGAAGAAATCTGCAGAGCCTGTCATGGAAAGGAAAGAAGAAAGAAGGACGACCATCAATCGATGATTATCAAAATGACGAGCAAGACGATGCTTTACCAAGAAGATCCTTCTGTTCTTGTGGAGTAAACCGAGGGAGATAGGATGGAGGTAGAGTGTCCTTCATAATCTGAGGCCAATCGCCAGTCGTGTAAATGGGATCCGCGAAGGCGCCAATGCGGAATGCTGCATGGCGCTCGACTGCTTCAGAATCCTCAGTAGTATTTGAACGCCAAGGGATCCCACTGTCATGATAAAATTAGCAGACCGCTCATGTTTCCATGGTAAATTCAACACTTCCACGAAGTCGTCGCTTTTGAAAGCTATTTCCCCTTGGATTTTCATCTGTCGGAAAGCTAAGTCATACAAGCTTTCAATATGACTTTTTATGACACAGAGTGCCAGAAGGCTACGCACCCTTGACAGCCCCTGCATGCGC
This sequence comes from Nidula niveotomentosa, assembly GCA_036937135.1. Classification (NCBI taxonomy): domain Eukaryota; kingdom Fungi; phylum Basidiomycota; class Agaricomycetes; order Agaricales; family Nidulariaceae; genus Nidula; species Nidula niveotomentosa. The sequence continues at coordinate 22,308 of JASFDE010000153.1, read as the reverse complement.
TTTCACTGTAAAACAGTTAGTACTTTAAGGTGAGTAAAAATAACCTGGACCTACAAACGTTATATGTGCACTGATATGGTGCCGTGGACGAATTCACACCGGCGGCAAGCGATACGTCTTCAAGTCAGTCCCTTTTAAGCTTTCCATACGCTATAGGTAGGACTGAAAATAGTTCCTTACTGAACGGATAACCGCCAACCTGGCTGCAAAAGACGCGAGGTTCATTGAAGGTATACCTATAGCAATCAATCAGTTTGACGAGTTCTTATCTTCACTGCATTGTACTGACGCACCATGTCTTCACTCGACCATCGTAGGCTTTGAAAATGGTCGTCGCATAACTGGAAACGGGGTGAGAGTTTTCCACGTAAGCATAGTCGGGATCGTACTTCACGAAATCATCCACTACTTTTGGCGAAGTAAATCCACCATAGAAGGCGTGTAATGCCAAAGGAGTATCCCAGTGGACTAAGCCATTTCGGTTGAAAATCAAATTTTGACTCTAATGGGTGAAAGTGGCATACATAATGTTACTACTGGCTCGACACCAAACTTCAGATGATAGTCGATTACTGAATGAAGGTAGATGAGTCTAAAAGATAAATTATACGAAGCAGAATAAGCTTACAGTCAGAATAGTGATCCAGTCCCAGTTGGTTGATAGGAGAATCGGCAGTTGCAAATGGGAATATTCTTGCCCACGAGATCCTAAAGAAATCGGGTCAGAGTGCGTAGGGATAAAGTTGAAAATAGCAAACATACGAGAGGGAATGGGCATTGACACCAAGCGCAGCTACTCGCGCGACGTCTTCTTTATATAGGAAATATTGCAAGTCTACAACGTCGGCTGGAAAGTAAAATAAGGATCTATCCATTTACATGCACGCAGTTAGTTCAAAGAATTTACCGGTGGTATTATCCGCCACCGTTCCCGGCTGGCGAGTATTCCAATCCCACATTGTTGGACCCTTCCCTTCATTCATTACAGCACCCTCGACTTGGTAGGCTGCTGTTGCAACACCAAATTTGAAGCCTTTCGGGAACTTGAGGTTTGGCAAGATATCCTTTGGAGCTGGAGCGAACCATGAGGGATAAAGGGCGGGAGGTGCAGAAGGAAGAATGATTGGCGTCAGTGGGTCACGAGTGGTACTGAACGGAGGCGGCTCGACAGGGCCTACCTAATAAATAATAAGTTCAGCAGTAACGAAGAGAGAAGCGAGATTTAGGCACACCACGTCCCAAAGTTTTTGCAATGCACCTGGTGAGAAATCGCGTGGAACAGAGCCTACTGGGGGAAATGATATGCTGCTAGTTTGTGGACCTGTAGTAGTAACAGGAGGGGTAGAAGTAATCACTGTTGTGGGGAAGGACGCGGCTGAAGTTGAGCTGGGAAATACTGTTTGCACGGTCGAGATGGAAATACTACTGCTAGAAATGATGGCGGTGCGAGTCATAGTTCCAGCCGAGACATTAATTGCAGAGTTACTTATAGCATAGATTTGCAGACAAAGCCTTGCAGAAAGAGCTAAAGTTAGTGGCGAAAGAAAGCTTGACTTCATGACGGAGAAAATGGCTGAGAGGTCGCGGTGAGTGGGAGTATTCGGTGCGAACATCTCTTATATAAATTTCCACGACTACCTGACGGAAGCCGATGGAGTTCCTCCGAAGAATACTGAAGAAGCTTGAGCCACAGCTCGTGACTGCCGATGCCAGCAAAGAGTAGAAGCGGTGTCAGGAGCAGATGTAATTAGACCTTAGATGACCACAAGTGGATTTGACGACGTAGTCGCCTGATGCATTCGCCTTATGATGCCGGCCAAAAGACGGAGAAGAAGTGCTGAAGGGACCAGTGGAAGCGTCAGAAGTATAAATCAGCATGGACATCGAAACAGAGGATTGCAATATCTGATGCAAGGTTGTTTGTTATCGACGACAATGATACACACATACCGTAAAGGATTGTTCCGAATGACATAGACTACCAAAACCTGTATTGTATACAACCTACAGCATTGCCAGTGCTTGCAGCTTCTCGACTTCTGCGGATGTCTTCCACACCCAATCGAACCCTTCTATAAATTCAGTGCATAGCGCTTGGAGTTTTTCAAACGGAACGGCATCGCCCTCCTTGACATTCTCAAACCCAGGGGCATTGAGCTGACATAGTTTTCCTTCGATATGAGAATCCTCCAACACACGGTTCCCGAGAGGTCGACGGACGGTATCATAAATATGCGTGACTTGCAATATCGTCGTCGCATCGCGGCCATAGGTAGAAAGAAGTGCAGCAAGGACGTAGGCATCCTAAAGTGGCAATGTGAGCAAGTGGCTCTCTATAAATGTTTTGACTCGCCTCTATAGCCTGTCCAGCTCCAGCTCCTAGGTGAGGCGCCATAGCATGGGCCTATAAGAATCATAAAATGATGCTAATCTTCAGCAAATGTATCTACATACCGCATCTCCCGCCAATGCAACTCGACCCTTAGCCCAACAGCTTAGAGGGCTTAACGCTTGTATCGCCCATTTATTAGGCGACGAGATACACTAGATTAAAGATGAATAGCTGACTTCGATGCGCTCGAGAGGCTTACGCGTAGGAGTTCAGTCACTTCTGGTTCCCATCCGGTAAATATAGAGAAAACTTCTTCCCGGGTACTCTTCGTCACTGCAGGACCATCCAGTATCGTACCTTCAAGAGAAGGCTGGGTGAAGAATGCCACCACGTTGATAAGACCTCTTTGAGCAACAGGATACACAACCACGTGCTAAGTCATTTGTTAGACCACGAGTTTAACTCCAGAGTCAACTTGAAACCCAACCTTGTTCTTGCCCAAATACTGAAAAATGCAACACGTTAGAACACCATCGCTTAATTGAGGTTGACCTACCATCACAGGTTCTCCTCTCACAGCTCGGTGACCTGGAAAGCTTTTCTCCAAAATGTCACTGGGCACAAGCCCGCGGAAAGCTGCAGTACCCGTCCACACAGGGACGCTTGATTCTTGAGGTACATTATCCGCCGTTAAGTTCTCTAGGAATATTTTACGAGATACAGATTTAATTCCATCTGCTCCGATAAGAAAATCACAAGATGCCGATGAGCCATCCTCGAATTCGATCTGAACGTCATCAGAGGTTTCCGTATAAGAAACCAGGCGCCGAGAAAGGTGTAAATGGTACGTTGAAGGAATATGACTCAGAAGAAGTTTTTGGAAATCGGCTCTATGAAACCTTAAGCTCCCACCTAGCGTAAGATCATCGAGAATAAGTGGTAAGACAAGACAGGAAAGGGCAGTAACATTCACCTTTAAATATCATATCTGCAATCGATTCGCCCTCCTGTTGGTCACTCTTTCTTAAATGAAAGACAACCTCTGTAATTATGTTAGACCGGACTAGTTGTATATCATCGGGCCAGCTTACGCGAAGAATCGTCCGGACAGTGACCCATTAGCTCAACGATAGCCTTTTCCAGTCCGATATTCTGCAGAATACCCCACACTCTAGGCCAGATATTGATTCCTGCGCCAATTTCCGCGAACTCCGGCGCACCCTCGTAGATATCGACCTCTATTTGAGAAGAGCTATTCATGCTTCCTAATGCCACTGCCAGCGTTAGACCAGCAATTCCTCCCCCGCTATCGAATCTAACGTCAGGAAAGGATCCCTGCATGGAACAATAGGACGAACATTACAGCAACGCGCAGTTTGGCCATCGTAATAGTTGCAGGGGTTAAGGATAAAGCAATATGGGTCGGATAAGCCTGAGGGATGAACCAGAGCTTATGGGTGAGCGTAGGATGGACAAGGACCGTGACTCGCCGTTATTTAACATACAATATATAATGATAGTAATCCGCATCGGCACAGCGGCTTACGAAGCGCGGACGCCTAGATGCAAAGCACCCATGGGGCTACGGAAGTACTATGTCTTTGCATTACAGCAGGGAAAGTAAGACCAAGTCGGGAGCAATGGTGTGATACGCCAATGAGCGCGAGTCGTGAGAGGAGAAACTCATGCATCTGAGGCTCTAGAGTTCCAGAAAGGTGTCATGATGCTGAAAAGTTGAAAAGCAACTCCTTCCGACGTGCATGAGTGCTGATTATCGAAAGTTTTGAGACATGCATGTGATATAGTGTCACGAGGGGCCAACGGTGAGGCTGTCAAGCGCATCATCCTACTTAGACTTTGAGGATTGTTGAGCGTTAAGATAAGGTGAAAGTTTAGAGTAAGCGGGACTGCTGGCAGTGCCGTTCCTGTCCACCGTCGCACGTTCATCGGCTCTTGTTTGGCTTGTACGGCACCGGATACTTCTTGCAACCCCTGACGTCTTTAGGATGGTCCTTTTTCAATCATTTTCAACTTCACCATAAACCATCATTCAACTGCCTTTCCAATATAAAGTAAGGTGTTTGGTCAAATTAAACAGTGTTGTCACATACATAGAGTACGTATTGGAATTTTATTTCACCTTCATATCTTCACCAACTCAATAACTAAGGGATAATTGGGTTAGAGCTAGACTTCAGGCTGGGACTATGATTGTCGGAGATATGGAGATGGCAACGGAAATGTTTTCTGTGTCATGAGCGGTGATGCGCCCGAATGGCATTTTTAGATAAAGCATGCCGTTAAGATTCGATATTGCTGATTACAGCCTCCGCCATAAAAATACACTCAGTTCCTCGTCGCAGCTTAGTTCTACGGAATGGGTGAAGAATAGGGACGTTCAAAGATAAGCGCTGCGACTGCGTCGCAGCTCGCATTACGCAGTGATGGCAATTATATAACATGATTTTGAGTCTGCCGGCACGCTGAGGAAATAAACGGGTAAGCATGAGATTAGCATACAAATTTGGAGGAATAAAGCCTCACATACCTCAGAGGAATCTTTTTTCTCGAAAACAATGCGATGCAGTGTACTGATGGTCCTTGGGACACCATTTTGTTATTAAATTATTCATCAAATTTGCCCAAAATGTTTTATGCCAGAAAATGTAGGACTTTCTTATACACCTATTGGTAACATTTTTCGGAGGAAAAGTAAAGGGTTTTGGTGCAGTGTATGACGATTAAAAGTGAGTGTCAAAATGTCACACTGATGATCCTTGGGACAGTGTGATGCATGCCTTCGTGTGGACGAGTCTACGCATCAAAGATGTCACACCTGCATTTGGACCACATGCATCACACTGTTCCACGGACCAACAGTGTGACATTTTGACACTCGCTTTTAATCGTCATACATTGCACCAAAACCTTTTCCTTTTCCTTTGAAAAATGTTACCAATAAGTGTATAAGAAAGCCTGATATAAAAACTTAGGGAAAATTTGACAAATAATTCAATTATCAAATGTTGCCCCAAGGACCGTCAGTACACTGCATCGCATTGTTTTCGGGAAAAGGATTCCTCTGAGGTATGTAAGGCTTTATTCTCAGTAAAAACGAAAGTCACCCATTAGTCAGGCAAATACAGGAACTGACTATATTCTTACTAAATGGCAATTATATTACAAAAACTTTGATTCGCAAGTCGTAGGATAGTCAGCTGAAGACTAAACTTGACTAAACTTTACTGGACCCTGAAACCAAGTCCCTGAACTGGCCGTGCAATTACTGACTTCATCTGACTTTCCTACGACTTGCGAAGTCAGGCTTTTGTAATATAACTGCCATTTAGTAAGGACGTAATAAGATCCTGTATTTGCCTGACCTTGGCATACTTTGACATGACTAATAGGTGACTTTCGTTTTTACTCAACTTTATTCCTCCAAATTTGTATGCTAATCTCATGTTTACTCGCTTATCGCCTCAGCGTGCTGGCGGAGACTCAAAATCAGGTTATATAATGGCCATCACAGTGTGATGCGAGCTGCGACAGCGTCGCAGCGCTCAGCTTTGAACGTCCCTAATGACGAATGGTACCTTACTAATATCTAATATCCTCATACATGTCTAAAGCTCTACGAAAGAATTAGCGACAGATGGAGTATTCATCACAGCAAATATATAGCGATTATTGTCAATTGTAATTTCATTATATCAAAATGAATACAGGACCTATGCAAAGGAGACAGGTTTCCATCCATCTTGTCGACGCTCAGCGCCAACAAGGGTCGGCTGTGACACCATCGTATCGGTTCTCGAAAGCCATCTCATAACCAGCGGATTAGCGGCAGTGGGGAACACCGGCGGAGGCTGCTTAGCCAACTCAATGGCTTCTTGCACCTCTTTGCAAATCAACGCAGCGGCGATAATCACTGAATAAGGAAGCGACAGATCAGTGGCTGTCAAACGAATTTTAGGATAAGCACTCACTCAATAGAACAGAAAGCCACGAGAATGTAGCCATTGTTGTCATTAGGTTGCATGTCAGTCTGCCGAGATTCTCAAGGTGCTTATTCTTGCCTGCATAGCAGTGCGTTGGCAGGTTGACAGTCATGCAGATCCCAGACACTAGCTCAGAGCAAGAATTGAAGACTTCCTCAGAAATAGGAAGTAGAAAACGGCGTACGGATGAACAGGAACACTATTCCTAAAGCAAAGCCGACATCCGGCCATTTAGCATCTCTCGGATACTTTCCATACTTCTGTTCTAGTCTTCGTTGAAACCTGGCAGATCGGTTAGTTCTCAGGACCGCAATGCCGTAGTTGATTTCACACTCACAAGAAGCATATGGCCATGAAATGGCCAAAGGAGAGGAAAGTGGCGAGAACAACTAGGGCAAAATTCACAGCTGAAGAAGTGGATCAATAATAGGATAGTCAACGCTTAGACAAGAGATGATGAGAGGGTGACACTCACTTTCGGTCTTTGAATCTACCCTCGACAACAGAACGATTCCAATGATGAGATCAAGTACAGCAAGGAAAACAGAGAAACCTATATCGAAAACAATGAAGGTTAGAGGTCGCTATGAACATCGTATGTGGTACAAGGCACACCGAAATAAGCACGACAGTCTCGCAGAGATTTCCAGATGCTCTGCAGAGAAGGACGGGGATAGGAACCAGGCCCGCTGGTTCCGTCGATACCGGTCATTGCTTGGTCGTAAAAGAGAAGGAAATATAAATCGTAAAGAGGATGTGGGAGAAGAGGAAAAGGAATGAACAGCGAGCAGCTCGCTGAAGAGGAGTTCGCCGCTGTCGCATCCTTTGTCACCACGTGCGTTTCATCTCCATCTTGTGGCAGTGCTCCGCTCGGCGCTCCGGTCACCGGGTTGCTGTGCTTGAGACACAGGGATCGGGCATTCAGCTATCTCGAAGTGGGACCATTTCCAGCATGCCAGTGCATCCGCAGACAATGTTTCCCGTTCCTCCGCCATCGACATCGGACTGAAATAGGAGGGTATTCCGTTGAGGACACTAATGAGCGTTCTCTGACCATATAAAATCAGTATGTTACTTTCAGAATACAGGCCCTGAAAACAAGAAAGTTGTACCAGAATCATTCTCACGCGGATGTTGCATTCAATGCAGTATATGATGAGCTAGTGAAGGTATGGTGCAATGAATCATTCGAGATATGATTGAAATATGTAACCAGAGAAATCTGCTGGCGATGGAGCAACGATGAATCGAGAATTGTCACTTGAAAACATATGCGGTCTACAAACCTACTCTGCTGGATCCGCATTTCTGGTTTGCTTCATTTACGACGCCCACTGATTGCTCATCACCACCGTTCATGTAGGTCACAAGCATCTCCTTTAAACTCCTGTGCTGAGGAGTGTTCTTGATACGATCTACTCTTTGCCGGCGTCTCCCTGTTGCGAAGATCTAGGTCGTGGTTTTTTTTTTGACTTTATCTTCCATCTGCAGCAAAGGCAAAGTTGTAGCCTTGGTGCCAACGAATTGGTGCACGGTAATTTTATTCCCGTAAGTCTGCGTTTTCTTCATCTTCTCTGCCTGTACTTACAGTATTGCAGTCACTATATTGCCATAACATTCTTCTATACCAATCGCATTGATATTTGCACAGATATGCTACTCTTTTCAACGCGCCGGATGCTCGCATTTTCTCTACCTGCGATTTCATCGTGCACCGCAGACCTGCAGACGCAAGTACAAAAACAGTAAAAAAAAAGGAGAGCAAATAAGAATTATCATGGCGGGTGTTACATTTTGGATACTGCTGTGATGTCAAGATGATCTTTTCGGGTCGCAGCTTCAGTCCAGCTCCGCAAGCATTTCCAGTGCAAAAGGGACTCGAACTCAGAACTTAAGTGAGCAACGTGGTCTCCGCCCTTCCGTTCCCTATAGCTGATTTTTAGTTGATTCTGCTCCCTTCAGATCTCAATTGAAGCAAAATATGTCGATACTGATATCAGGATTGTTAGTGTGTAATAGTTTTCCGTTGGGCGTATACTCGGCTAACATGAGCGCTTGGAGCCTTTTGGATTTATGTATAGTACGCACTTGTTTACCTCCTTTGCGGTGCCACAAACTTATTCGAAATTTGAAAACAATCCAAATTTCAGCGTTTATTTATAGGTCGAATAAAATCCCGTTCCCTTAAAAATCATGAAGGGTGTCGTTCACGGAAATTCTGAAATTTCTTCACACATTGACAGGCTTTGCGCCTACAATAATCATAATCAGTTACAGATCATGGGTGGAGTCGCATTACTCTTCATGGTGTCAAAATACCAGCGGCCAGTCACCCCCTCGAACCCCGCCATTCTCGTTCGCACTTTTAAATCGGTCATATCTTTGTCTATAGTAGGTATCTTCAGAGTAAGATGAATTACATCGCTTCATCGGCGTGTCATATAAGCCTTAATGATTAGCAGAAGGACTGTAGCGCTGGTCGATCCATCCCCCTCCCACTCCTACCAGGTGACCAGTGAGTTTTGTCTGCTACTTCACCACTTGGCTATTGATTCGTATTTCCCATAAGCGCACCGTACTCCCGGTATGCAAATCAAGACACCATTACCCATTACTATCCCTCTCTCCACAATTAAATTTCTATTTCTATTTTCCATTTTCGCAGGTCCGTATATGCTATATCTACGATATATCCCACGTCAATTGCGGGTAAAAGTTTTGCTTGCACTGCCAAGACCTAAGGCTTTCGACTGAGACGATGAGGAGCAGGCTGTTATTACCTTTGATGCAATCCAGAAAATTGTGGAACAAAAATCCCATGCTTGATAAAATAACCAGGGATGGTAAGTCAAAACATCAGAACTTTTCATCCTAAATGCTTGGGTGTTCAAGTTCTAATACTCGTCTATCCTAATTGACTATAATGATAGCCAAATTTCAAGTCGGAAAAATGAATGAAATTAGGAAAATGAATGAGGCTATGAAGACCCTACAAAAGAAGCAACAGGCAGTCCGGTGGCCAGTTCAAAACGCACATCTGCAAGTACAAAGATGCAAAGTCAATAAGCTTGCCGATGCGACTTTCAGGGAGCAATACAACGCAGAAGAAATAACGAGGGTAGCATGATCCAGGAAGCTACTTCTGAGACAAAACCCAACGCAGTAAGTGTTCATTTTATTGGAAATCTTGCCATGTACCTGACTGTGTGTGATAGAAAGTGCCGGTAACACAATTGCCACGGATAAGCTTGAAGCCCCAAGCCAAAGATGGAGGAAGAGCCACGAAGAAACAAAGCCCTACAACAGTTCCTGCTTGTGCAGAGGTTACTATTATGAAGATACCAGCCAGCTCATGATGACGGCGCGAATGGATTGCAATGGACACCACTGATTACCTCTATATGTCTGTAGATCAACAGAAATTCAGAGTGCGTAAGAGGTATTTTAGTAGGGTCTTCCCCATCTGATAAAAACATTGCAAAATCTTCAACCTTGGAACGAAGACAATGTGTACATGCACTAAAATAAGGATCACGCCGTATAGTATATTAGAGCAGAGCTAACGAACAAAAAGAACGGAGCAGAGAGCAATAGTGATGAGAGTGGGATTCGAACCCACGCCCCGGAGGACCAGATATATCGGACAGAAACTGTCCTGGTCCTTAGTCTGGCGCCTTAGACCGCTCGGCCATCTCACCATAAATTCGAAAGCACAACGATGTATCAAGACTTAACAGCTTAGGGAGGTATACGAAAGGCACAACACAAGGCATTGATGATTGAAAACACAGAGATAGATACATGTATATCTGTGTTCAGGACACCGGAGTCCACGGAAAGCAAGCTAGCTCACCAAGATGAGAGCACACCAGTAAAAATACAAGAAAAAAATTTCTCAACTCCCTTGTTCTTCTTCACCTCGCATACATAATCCTAATTATGCCCCTGGTCCTTCATCGCAGCTTCCTTCTCCTCGTCGGACGGGAACTTTGCGAAGAGGTCCTTGAGCTTGTCCATCGGCGCGGCCATGAGGCCCGCAAGCGTCTCAAAGGGGGGTTTGTTGGGAGCGGAGGGATGGGATCTGGGAGATGGGGTAAGTACATTAGGGTAAGGGATCGGAAATGAGAGGATTAGGAGCGGGGAATGGAAAGAGGATGGAAGGAAAAGAAGGGGACGGGAACAGGTCAGGATGGAATTCGGAGATGTGATGATAAAGAAAATAGGAAACGGATCACAGCTGACGAATGGCGGGAAATGAGGAAAGGAAACGACGAAAAGCGGAAAGAGAAGGAGGATGAAGGACCCGACGAAAATACAGAACGAAGACCACGGAAGATAAGTGGCTTGGCCTTAGGGAAGATCGAGAACGGCTAGCGAGGATGAGATGCAGAGAAAATGGAAGCACCGCTGGAGAAAGAAGGAAGATACGGTTGGAAGGGACAGGAAGAAGAGCTAGGAGCGACTGGCAGATGAAAGTAGCGCGATGATGTGTTCGAAGAAGCGGCAAACAAAGGGGGGTCATGGATGTAGGCGGGGAAAGAAGGCAGGGAATGAAAGATGAAAGGCCGGCAAAGATGTGGCAACAGGTGGGCATGGAATGAAGAAGAAAAAGCCGGCTTGATGGACGAAGGGGCTCATAAGGAACGAACGAAAAGTCGTTATGGAATGAAAGTCCAAACAGCACGCATGGGCAAAACGGTGAGGAATGAAAAGCCCAGCAGAGCGTCAATGATGCGAAAAATCAGAGCACTAAAGGAGACGAAGAACACCGACACGCAAAGTGGAAATGCGGCTCACCTCGTCGGCACAAACTTCTTCGTCCTCTCAAAGCTCTTCGCGGCCTTCTCCGAGTCCTGGCGCGGGATGGCGCCTTCAAGGAGGGGCAGATCCTCGGTTTCCTCCGAGTCGTTGTGCGGGCGCAGGTGCGCCATGATGTCTTTCAGGAGGGAAGCGTGGTCCTCGGTGCCGGGGGTGAGGGACTCGAGGGATGCGAGGCGGTTTTTCACTTCCTGTAGGGGAGGGGTGAGTGGGCGAAGATCAGTGCGGGAAAGGGTGGGAGGGAAGATATTCGGAGAAGGGAGGAGGGATGAGGAAAAGTAAGGCGAAACGAACCTGGTGGTCCTTACGATCATTATCCGCCAACTCCTGCCCCTTGCTCCCCAGATGCTTCTCCATGAGCGGGTACACGACGATCTCCTCGCCGATCGCATGCCGCGCGACCTCCCATGTCAGCTGGCGCGCCCAGCGGGCCTGTGCGTCCGCGTCGCCGGCGGCTTTGAGGTACTCGTCATAGTAGGTGTACATCTACATGTTCAGGTATCAGGATCAGTGGGCGGGGAAGAGAGGGGGGATGGACGGAGAGGATGGGGGAAAGGGAAGGGCGTACCTCACGGTGGTCCTCCGCGATCGCTTCAGAGATTGTCTGGGCCATAGCAGGTGCTGAAGCAAAGATGGTGCGTCGATTCAAAGTAGCAGCAGGAAGTGCAGGTGTCGGGCGGTAACGCGCGGTGGTCGCGAGTCGAGAAGCGGAGCGGGTGAACATGGAATCCTCGCAGAATACAAAACGATTTTATATGGGACGTGTTTTCCTGGCTAGACCCATTTAAGTACGTTCCCTGCACCACGCGCAACGCAGCAATGAATTGCTGCCTTCCAGGCTCGATCCAGCGCGACCACCCTGGGGTGACTTCAGAGATGACATACCGCCTCGCAAGCCAGCCAATCGGAAATACGGGATTTGGAATTACGAAGGAGGCCCCACTTTGATATGATGCATGGATCGTGCTGCGAAATGCATCCAGGTGGTCCCGGCGGCTCGAGGAGGAGGATCGTCGTCGACGTGGACGGCGAAGAAGGAGGGTAGTGGTAAGCGGTGACGTATTCTCGCGTTATGGATAATGCGCGCGGTGTGATTGGATAGCGATCGTCCCTCTTGTCTTCACTCAGACGGTATGTCGCGTCGATGCTCTCTATGGATCGTGGTATATCCTGCGGTGACGTTGAAATGTGATCATTGAAAAGTTGTAAAGCGACGACTGCCTATTTTCGACACATATGTTGCTCAACTGAAAGGAGGCTTAATTTGAGAGCAATCCCCGTTACCCAACATGGTGAGATGGCCGAGCGGTCTAAGGCGCCAGACTAAGGACCAGGGCAGTTTCTGTCCGATATATCTGGTCCTCCGGGGCGTGGGTTCGAATCCCACTCTCATCATGAAGGTTCAGTTTGTTTTTTGTTGCTATTCTACACTTACCAAAAAATAACCAGACCATAGAAACACCCAAGAAATGCTCACTTCTCCATTTTTACTCACATTCTGCTCTACACTCCCTCCCTTGCAGACATGCAAGCTCTAGAATACCCACTCAAACACATCTTTCACCAGCACAATGAGATGCCCCACTGGTGATATGCACTCCCCAACTTGACTCAGGCAACACCACTTTAGGCAGGGTGGGAATTTGGGTTTGACTCCTCATCTTGCCTTGTCTGTACCATTACTTAATAGTCAGTTCTTTTCACCTGAGTCTTGTGTTCATGACAAGATTGACTACCCCCCCCTCCCTCCATTTTATTTGCACATGAGTGCTTACTGTAGGGCAATCTGCTCTCTACTTGATCACCCAGGCTTCCCAGGACCATAATGGTCAAACTTCCACCTGGACACTCCTTTCACCCTCACAGTGAGATACTGGACTGGCCCCAGTGCTCACAGTTCCCACAGGCCCAGCTACATACAGCCAAATATCAGCAGTGAAGGGCTTGATCCCTATTCTCATTGGTGAGCATCTCTGATTTGAATGTGCTCTTGTCCCTTTATTTTCACACATGACTGATGTAACTCTTCAGCCTCCCTTCTTCTATGTACTCTACTCTCACCTTCAAGAATTTGCACATCCACCTGGATGCTCCTTTCAATTGCACAACAAGATTGCCCCACCTGTGAGATATCCTTGCTCTCAACTCATGCACCCCATGGGGAGGGTGGGACAGAAATTGGGTTCAACTCCCCTTCTCATGATCCCTCAATTGACAAGTAGGAATGTCAGGTTCAAGTGCCTTTCTTTGACAAGAAATAAAGTTACTTTTCAAATTCACTTTTCACTTGGTTACCTGTTGTCATATCCTGTTTGTGACACTCAGTTGTACCTCTGGACCTCCCTATGACCTCCAGGAGTCTATGCATTGACCACCAGGAGACTTCAGCAATACCTTGGTACATTATTGGAACCTTTTGTCATACTTCATTTGTATGCTCTGTTATCTTCGTTCTTATCTTTCTTAGTCTTCATTATTATTTTCTCATACTGTACTTGCCTTATGGTCTCATTCCTTATGATACATTCACATGATCCTTTCCATTCCATTATCTTGCTTAGCTTATTGTTCTTGCTACATTCTCTCAGAGGTCTCCACATGTACTTGCATCATGGGAGCACCTCTGAGCCTTGCTACTTTTATCATTTCCTTTTGGCACTTAGTGCTAAGACTCAATATTTAGTATTTAAGTTGAAGTACTCTCAGTAGTGTACTTCAGTTTGTAAATTGCATATACAATTCCGTCTACTCCTTATTTGTCCTCTGTTCTCAGTTTATCTCCAATGTTGCAATGAAGGAACCTCCTGAGTTGCATCTTTGTCATCTTACTGTTCACTAACTTCTTCATCTAAATTCAGGATGTAGGATTGTGGAAGGTGCAGCTTCTTATAAGCTGAAGCCAAGTCCTGGTCTCTGCAGGGTTACGTCCTTGCACCTCCAAATTATTCAGGCACCCTCCAAGTTTTGCCTTGGTACTCTGTTCTTGTTCCATCCTTGGGACTCACAAATCACATGACCTCCAGGATGCCTCCAGTTTGGTTTGTGACACCTGTGAAATAACTTAACTCACTTATTCCCATGTTTCAACATTTTCACTTTGCTTCTTATTCATATAACCCCGTGTTCAAATCCCATGACCCCAATGTATTACAACTACCAGCACCACATTACTTTATTAAATGTCACTGAATATACCAATTAGTGTGAGTATTCAATAGCTTCCCCCCCCAGTGTCAACTGTGCATGTCATGCAATAAACTGAAATATTAGCCAAGCACAATGGCATGATTATTTACAGTAAATCATTCTGTAGGAAGAGCATTTATTGTATATAGTCCCAAATAAATTGCTCATACTTGATTTATTCCAATTTATACTCCCCAACTCAATGGACTTTTGTGAATATTATATTATCAGAGATTGCAGTGCAGATTTGGCAGTTCCAGTGGGACTTGGTCAACACATTGCCTGTTATTAATCCAGGAGGCCTCAAACTTGTGACTTTACCTAGTCTTGTCCTGGCCAAATTAATCAGTTCTACTAGAATTACAGATAATAAAAGAGGCATCTGTGCACTTTTAACAGTTCTCTAGCCTGTTTGGCTCCTTCAAGACACACATCATATCATTTATCACTGATCATTCCAATGTACACCTTTGAATCAATTCATAAAGCACTCATTGAACAAATGAGTTGCATTCTGAAAGATTTAGAATATTGCAGGTGGTTTTGCATTTTTGAGAAGTTCCCCTCTAGCACCATCCTAGTCATTATAAGCACTGTTGACCAGAGTGAATCAGTGCATAAAATATTATTAACATCATTATGTTGCAGATCTCTCTTATAATAACTTACATCCAATCTTCACTTAGTCTCAAAACTACCAAAGTGATATAGTCAATAAGTCAATAAGTTAACTTGTCTGCCAATTTTAACTTGGCATATTCACTTACCTGCCAAGTGAAGGAAAATCAGGCTCACTTGACTTGACTTCCTTTGCTCTCACTTCAAACCAACTCAGTACTATGAGCCCCCATGGGCCAGAAAATCTGACATCAAAGAGCAAAAATGACTGTTTCACACTCTAAATGGCTGAATCCTGAAAGGTTGGAATTGGTGCACAATTTCCATACTCTAAATTCAGCAACTTAAAGTAGGAATTTTGGCTCCCTGAATGGGTTGAAAATTTTGAACTAATTTGCCAACAAAAATGTGCTGAATTAGTGATGATTTTTTGGGTGGTTTATTTCAACCCCTGGTTGTGCAGAAATTTCTGACCTCAATACAACTACTAGCAACTATCTACTTAGCCAGGACATGTCCCATCCTTAATCAGCACACATCAAAATTAATGGTCCTTTATACCTCAAGGCTGTTCCATATTAGGCCTTGATGATCTAACATCTAACATTTAACATAACTATCTAACATATCTAACATATCTAACATCTGACATCTATTTATCTAATCTAGCATATAAAGAGAAGGCAGTTTTCTTAGGTAATTTAATTTATGTAACCAGTTTCCACAGCATCAGTGAAGCTGCCTCAAACAGGTCATGGAGGTAAGTGTCATATCCTGTTTGCAACGCTCAGTCAAGCCTCCAGAACTTGCTACAACTTCCAAGATGCTATGCGTCAACCACCAGGAGACTTCAGCAATACCTCGGTACATTATTGGAACTTTCCTTCATACTGTATTCATATGCTCCAATATCTTCATTCTTATCTTTCTTAGTTCCATTATTATTTCCTTATATCATATTCACCTTATGTTCTCATTCCTTATGATACATTCATATGATCTTTCCATTCTATTATCTTGCTTAGCTTATTGTTCTCGTTACATTATCTTGGAGGTCTCCACATGTACTCACATCACGAGGAGCACCTCCAAGCCTCGTTGCTCTTATCATTTCCTTTCGGCACTTAGTGTCAAGATCCAATATTTAGTATTTAAGTTGAAGTACTCTCAGTAGTGTACTTCAGTTTGTAAATTGCATATATGATTCCCTTTACTCCTCATTTGTTCTCTGCTCTCAGTTTGCCTCTGATGTTGCAATGAAGGAACCTCCTGAGTTGCAATCTCATTGTATTATCCTTTGCTAACTCCTTTGTCTAAATTCAGGAAGTAGGATCATGGAAGGCACAGCTTCTTATAAGCTGAAGCCAAGTCCTGGTCCCCACAGGGTTACGTCCTTGCACCTTCGGTTTATTCAGGTGCCCTCTGAGTTATGCCTTGGTCCTCTTTCTTTGTTCCATCCTTGGGACTCATGAATCATGTGACCTCCAGGACGCCTCCGGATCAGTTTGTGACAGTAAGCCTGATGCACTACAATTCAGGCAGGGGTTTGGGGGCAGCAGCCTCCAATGAGCTTGAGACCAAGCACCATAGGAGCAGTCAAGCACAGCAAGCACTGCTCCAAGAGTGCAGATCAAGCTCATGGATAAGTTACAAGGGGAAGTAGGGGGTGCTCCATTTCACCAAAAACACTGCAATAACACTGCTGACATCCCCTGGTTTGGACTCATGTTGCAGGGCCACAGCCTGGGCCAGCACTCTTGATAGTCCTCTCTTGGGTGATTAGTGCTAATGTCTTCTTCATTCAAGACTCTCAAATACAATACACCTTCTCATAATCCATGGTATTTTTTGGGGGTATAAAAGATCTTCCATCAGCCAAAATGCATGCTGATAATGCATAATTCTCATAATACATCACAATTTGAGTGAAACTAAGACAATGCATTATGAGGAGGTGTATTGTAGTGAGGATCAAAACCCATGATGTACCAGTGCTAAACACTGCTACTTTTGCACAGCAGCCAATTTGGCCACAGAAATATATTTAATCTCAAAATAAGGCCTAAGTAGCTTCCAAAATGACTCTCTGGTAGCTCCATTGGCACTGTAAATACTTTGTAAAATGGTTGAAATCTCTTGAGTGAGGATTTTTGGAATTATATTCTTCTTACATGGTGCAAAAAATGCAAGCACAACACTACTGCTTGTTGTGCAAAATGCATTCTTGACCTTCAGCCTGACTTTAAGGCTCAAAGGTCACTTGTGTAGAAGACAATCAAGGTGGCAGGCCATCTTTGCTGGCTGCCTCCAAATTTTTGCTGTGAGTTAAATTTCATCAAGTTTTTCTGAGGTGCTATCAAGCAATGGCTTGGGTAGAACTGCAACTATGCTTTCAATGGAACCTTCCAAAAGCGCTGGTGACTGTGGGCAACGATACTATTCAAAAATAGGAACATTGGATAATCAGGTGGATGGAGGCTCATTATGGTGGACTGTTATCAAAGGATGCTCAATTCCAGGTGAAACACTTTAGCTCAACAAAGTATAAGTCTCATAGACATGTACCTGAGACATTGGTACACATTACACTCATTTTTGAAGGAAATAAAAGTCTATTTGGAGGATTCTGCCCCTATGACTCTGTGCTTGCACCTGTGCACACTTTTGTCCTATAGCATGATAAAAGCCCTAACAAATATGCAGCACTATTATGCTTGCTGCCAAAGCACTTGTGAGCTTCTAAATTTAGGTTCAAGTCTCATTCTCATCAATGGTCTTTGCATTTCATTGTCATTAAACTTTTCCTATTTGTGATGCTTAGTATTATCCAGATGGAAAATACTACCTGTGATGGTGGAATGACTGCATAGTGGTAGCTGTATATTTCAATTTCATGCTTTCTCAATTCTTTGTTCTGGAGTGCTTCCCACCAATCCCAGAATGAAATTCTCCCTACAGAATTTTGTACTTTCACCACAACTCATCTTCCATTTGCACAACAAGATGCCAGATTGGCCTCAAGTGTGGCTAGACACATGTTAAAAACAGTGGCTTATAATTTCATGCTAAATCTGGGTTCAATCATGTCTTATCAATATGTCATATTAGTCTAATCTTTTTTCTGGCTTTATTAAGCTGTTCCCCTGTTCCTTCCTATATGCCATACCCCCATCTCTCAAAATCTTGTGACTAGAGCACTGATGCAATTTTAGCACTAAATCAGGGTTTGACTCCCAGTCATCTCAGTCAGTTATTAAGGACTTTTCTTCCTGTTCTTCCTGCCTTTATGCATCTCTTTCTCATTATTTCTATTTTTGAGTTATGTTCCCTTGTTTCTGTTTTTCTTCTCCCCCCCCCTATATCCTGCCCTCCCAAACTGTCAAGTACTCATTTTGACAGCTGTCCGGAACATTTGCCAATTATTTTTTATACAGAGGGTACCCTTTTCAAGCGAATACACATGCCTACGTTTTCCTTTAAAGCCAGCCGTGAGGACTGGCAATTGAGTCAAATTTCTCATGCCAACTCATTACTTGGAGATTTCTTGCTCGTACATCTGTCATATTGTCAGCTTCAACGATGGGCAATTGGGCGTCATTCTAACCCATGATCCATTGAGAAGATACCTATCAACCGACTCGGACAAAAAGGCGCCTTTGCCGGAAGTCATCCTCTCTCAAGATGACATCCCTTACGTTCCTGTGCCTGATATTACACATATTCATGACGGCAGTGCAGAAATGCGGCTATATAATTTGTGGGCTCTCAATGTAACATGAGTTGTTTGACACTCCTCCTAAAAATGATGTGTACCCGTTCAATCTCCTTAGTCCTTGGAAGCATTATTTCTTGTTTAGTTCTTGCAGCTGCCTCACCTCTCGGTGTCTCCGAGCACGTAAGCTGCACATTTTAATGCTGGTGATTTGGGTTGATAGCTTTACTAACATACTTTTACCATTAGAGGGATGTATATACTATGCCAGCAAGCATGTGCGCGTCGAGCCTTCGATGTTGTCAGGCCGTGGAAGATGTGAGCTTTGAATTTCTCTTAATGGTTCTTCCAAGGGTTGTTAATAATAAATTAAACGATTAAAGTCGAGTAGTCCAGATGCTCAAAAGCTTTTACAACTATTCGGCACCCCGCTATCTCCTGGGTATTTAATCGGAATTACTTGTACCCCTATCTGGGGTGCTGGTGTTGGTCTCAGTTCGCAATGCTCTGCGGAACCAGTATGTTGCACATGGGTAGGTGGATACGTAAGTCTTACAAATTGGAGAAAAAGTTCCGGATAATTGCTTAATTGAATCTGTACAGGGTGGGGTCATTGCAGTCGACTGTACGCCTGTAGACTTGAGCACATGAGCGTCTGGCTTTCTTATGTTATGTATATAATCCATAATCCCTTCGGGAATGCGATTTCTACATTGGATCTTTAGGAATTGGATTTATTGTCCATTTCATCTGGTCCTCCGGGGCATGGGTTTGAATCCCAGACTCATCATCAGGAAGCCCAAGGTGAAGCTAGATTGGATTACTTTAAGAATGAATTTTGCATTTAATTATACTCATCACGTACGTATAAGTATGTACTGCAGTGTTAACCACAGCGAAAACATCCAAGCAACTCTCCCTTTTCAAGCGCAGTGTTACCGGATCACGATTCCCATGGAAGTTTCAAACTGAATTTTTATAACGGAGCTGAGAAGGAGCCCGATGATCGGCTCAGCAAGAAACTTCAGACGGAAGTTGAGAGGAAGTCGCCAACTGGCGATACCGGCGGTAATGTCAAGAGTACATACAACTTCAGTAAGATTAGTTATTGAGTTTTCGGAAGAGAGAGAATTACAGTGATGCGAAATAATTAGAGCAGGGTCAATAACTAGAGTTGGAGAGCGAATGGTTTAGTGGTAGGGTACGGAGTACATGGGAGAGTTGTGGCAGGGACATCATACGATGCGCTCTTGCGGAAGTCCTTGGCAGGCTTGGCTCTTCGGCACGCCCGGACAAGGCCATACTACTCAGCGATCCTTCCGTTTATTCAAGGCTATCAGTTGTAGAAAATAGGCTCATTATGATTTGTGGACTTCTGAATTAATATTCCAGATGTTTCAAACACATTCTGACAATGTCTATACACTCTAAATAACATGTAGTTTACTTTTACGAAGGCAGAAGGGTGGAACGAGAATGAGATTGGCCAACTTCTTTTTCCCCTGAAAAAGTTAATTATTGACAGAGCAGGTTCATTCAGGAGGCACGTAGCAAGCTATGCAGAGTATTTCGGGACGTCTTCGGTCCGAATTAGGCCAAGCGTCGGTTGCTCTGAAGTAGGAAAGCGGGATCACACAATTTATTAGGTACCATAACTCGGGAGCAAGAATTTAGCAGCCATAATTTGGAGGCAGAATTGTAGTCTAGTTATTGGGAGCAGAAAGTAGTTATTCAGCCTAACTAAATAACTAATCTTACTAAAGTAGTATTGCCTCAATGTCAACTCCCCCGTTCCATGTGACTTCGCGTTTGAAACAGATGCCAATGCCGGCTACAGATCAAGCCTTTTGCTTTTTTGCTCCAGAGTCCAAGAGTGAAGACAACTTTCGCCATGTTCAACATCTTCACGAAATCCAACCTCACGGAAGATGACATCTCCTAGCTCATGCACCTCGCCCCCCGGCACAGCACTAACGGCCTTCTCTTCAAATCCCAATCCGACTGGCACCCCACAATGTGGGAATTCCTCTCTCTAATACTGCGTCTCGACAGGCTGCATGGATCCGATAGCTTTGAGCTCTCCGAATGTTTCATTCGGCTCTCTCAGCGCGCAGAAGCGCTTGGAGAGATGGGTGGCACAGAGGAGGGCTGGGAACATGTGTTGAAATCGGAGAAGGCGAGTAGTTTGGCAGTTTGGGGCGGGGAATAACTGGGGGCGAAGACGAAGGACTGAGATTGGCGAGGGGATTGGTCAGAATCAAGGAGGCATAGGGCCGTCTATGGGAGGCGAGAGATCTGAGGATGAGAGCGAAGAACAATGATATGAGGGAGGGTGCCTTTGCTTGCGTACCATGTTGCTTACAAGGGCCCTTATGCCTCGGTCAATAGGATCGCTAAATGAGTAAGGGGGACAAATTGAACAGACTTACAACGATAGACCTTAGCACAGAGGATAACAACGATACATGGGCGTACCTGACATCCCGTCGAACAATAGAAAGAGCATCCGCGGCCGCTGCGGGCGTTAAGAAGTTCCCGCTTCACAGCATTTTTGGAGCACTGTAGTGCAGAAATGAGTTGAAAGGATACGAGCCGAACGAGAGTACCAGAAACAAGACCCAACACGCACCGTTGCATTCTTACACCCTTGATATTCCTCTCCAGTCATCAGAATTATCTTATACCCATGAGTAAGTGGTATTTCCAATCTTATTTTAACTTTGAAATTTACTCTCACGCAACTTAATCTCTGCCCTACCCATATAGCGAGTCCAGAAGTCTCGGAACTGATGACCAAAGAAACAAACGACAAACGACATCCATACTATACTTACCAATGCCATATACCGATTACTTAACTCAAAACATAAAATTTACATCGACGTTTATGGGGTTCACAACAAAGGTCACTCAAAAATTTTACGTTTACTGATCGATCGATAACATATGTGGAAGATACCTGGCATCTGCTTGACTGAGAAAATGAGAATGACCTTCCCTCTTGTTGACCGACGTCGATAATTTGAATATGTGCGTAGAGGACAACTACCAGCTAAGTATACGGTTCTGTGTCTGCCTTACCGATGGGCATAAGAAAATCGGCGTGCCAAGGCGTGCCATCGGCGTGCATAAGCGTGCATAAGCGTGCATAAGCATGCATAAGCGTGCATAAGCGTGCATAAGCGTGCATAAGCATGCATAAGCGTGCATAAGCGTGCATAAGCGTGCAAGCACTGCCAAATATGTCCACTGGCGTGTCAATTGGCGTGCATCAGCGTGCAAGTTAACGTGCATCAGCGTACACCACTATTCGCCCGGCATGCAGCGGCATGCCACAGTTAGAGTATTCTCTCACTAGTATTAGATATAATTTTCTCCACTGTATAAGAATGGTTTGCATAGGACTATTGTAATATAAATAATTGATACTCCTTAAAGACTTGAATCATTGATTGTAACGTTATTACTAGTGTTTCCTGCGCTTTTTAGAAGGTGGCTGATCGCTTTGCTCCTTCCCATTAATCTTCTTTTCCGAGCGTTTAGGAAATGGTCGCGGCATAGGTCGCTTCTTGCCCCCTACATGATTAGCTAGCAGGCTGACTGGCTTTATCTCAACCTCTGAGTCGCTGAAATTTACGCCT